>OVBE01005062.1:0-22489 GCA_900406425.1 Iberis pinnata | reverse complement strand
TCGATTTTCTTGGAATTTTATTGATATTTTGGTGTGAGGCGATTTCTGCTCTCACAACCGGCTTCAGTGCTACATTTTTGTTTTAGATTTATAAAGAATTATTGACCAAAATTTTTTGGAGTGGAAAAAATAAAATAAAAAGATATAAAAAATATCTTTAAATGGAAAATGGAAAAATTGCAGAGATTTAGATATGATTTTTTTTTTGTCAACCTTGTAGTTATTTCTTTAAATTTTTTAAAACAATATTAATTTTGAATGATTTTAAATTTGAACTAGAATCAAGTAAAAATTTAGATTAAATTTGGAAATTTTGGTGGTCTACAAGAATTGTTTAAACATGTTAAATAAAAAAATTTTGTCCTAAAAAAAAAAGTGTGGCCTAATCAAATTAAAATTTGATGTGGCCTAGGGTGGCCCCCTAATAACAATGAAGAGGCACGGCTCTACACGGTATAATTGCAAAATCTAGTTTTAGGTCATGTTTTTTGACCTGTCACTAGCAACAGTGACAGAAGTCAGCGATAGCGACAGCGATCAAGGACTTTTTATGTTGTTCGTTTTGCAGTCGCTGCGACAGTGACATCGATCAACGATAGCGACCAACGACACCTTCTGTTGGATATTTAATCTAAATCGGATCGGTTCGATTTGAAAATATTCGAGTTCAATTTGGTTTTGAGAAGTTTATTAATACCAATTTTGTATCGAAAAAACCAAAAAACCCAAAAAAAACTTGGAAACGTGTTTTCCCGCAAAAAACGTGCCAAACGTGTTTTCCCACAAAAATTGCAGAAACGCGTTTTCCCAAAAACAATGCGGAAATGCGTTTTCCAGCAAAAAAAAAAATGGAAACGCGTTTTCTCGCAAAAAATGCAAAACCGCGTTTTCCCACAAAAAAACACGAAAATGCGTTTTCCAACAAAAAACGTGTTTTCCCGCAAAAAATTGAAAGACGTTTTCCCGCAAAAAACGCATTTTCTCGCAAAAAAGCAGAAACGCGTTTTCCTGCAAAAACACGGAAACGCGTTATCCCACAAAAAGTGCGAAAACACCTTTTCCAACAAACAGACGCGGAAACTAGTTTTCCAACAAAAAATGAAAACGCATTTTCCCACAAAAAGCGAAAAGACGTTTTTCCTAAAAAAGCAAAAACGTGTTTTCTGCAAAAAAACGCGGAGATGCGTTTTTCCGCAAAAATGCGGAAACATGTTGTTCTGCAAAAAACGCATTTTGTTTAGTTTAATAAATGTATTTATATTTCTTAGAATTTATTTTAATTTTTATGATTTTTATTTAATTTAATAATTTATTTTATTTTTTAAATAGGTGTTACTGCGACGAGTCGCTATTCTTTTGGTTGTCGCAGCGACTGGAGCGACCAGTCGCTGTTCGTTTGGCTGTCGCAGCGACCGGAGCGACCAGTCGCTGAAAAAATCAGCAACAGAAAATCGCTTTCGCGATCGCTGGTTTGAGTCGCTGATCATCGTCGCTGATCATCGTCACTGGTCGCAGCGACTGACAAACGGACAACGACATGTCGCTGCTTTTAGTCGTTAGTCGTTGTTGCTAGCGACAGGCAAACGAACAAAAATCAGTCGTTGTCGCTAGCGACAGGTAAACAAACATGCCCTTAATTATATATTTGCAGAATTTACCGACATCATTTTCGTAAATATAATACTCCAGTTAAATATATAACGCTTTAAAGAAATGAGAAATTGATCCCATGGTCATAGGGTGTTGACGTAGTGTTGGGTTATCAACTTCGTCGATTGACGATCTCACATTCGCCAAGTGTGATTACAAGCTTCGCTAAGTGCGATCGACTCCACTCTTAGCTCTTGTTTTTACCCAAATGAAATCTCAATCAAATCAAGTTCAACTAAGTATGATCAACTTCGATCAAATCAACACCTTATTTCTCAGACAATCGGAGCTCTTGCATGTTTGTCGATCGGCGATCTCAAGCTTCGCCAACTCCGAAACCTTGGATTTTGATTTGTTCCAGTCCATGCATGCACCCGTTCGCTCTCGGATCTACTTTTACTCAGCTTCAAATCTCAAAAGATAATTGAAACGCTCTCTCTTGGGATACTAGTTTATGCTCAATTGTTAACAGAAAGCTTGATCTCGTTTCTCTTTTGACCAATGATGTTCTTCTAAGAGAGTTGAATCACGCTTCGATGTCCGGGTCTAAAACGTAAGGTCACTGCTGCTGCTATTGTTAATGATGCGACTTCTCTCCTAATGAGACTTATGCATTGAAATTGTCAAGGATTGTGGAATCCTTTCACAATTCAGCAACTTAAAAGCATGCAGAAAACCTATAAACCACAAGCTCTTTTCCTCGCAGAGACTAAGAATACAAATGATTATGTATATACTATTGGTAATATGTTGGGTTATTCCTATAAACTTTTGGTTTCTCCCATAGGCCGAAGTGGTGGCCTTGCTATCTTTTGGGACAACGATTTTCAGCTGCGCATCGTTTCTGACCCTTCTCCTAACTATATTGATGTACAAATTACAGATCAGGGAGTATTTTTCGGTTTGACCTATATATATATAGGTCACCTTCTCTCACTCAACGTAACTGGTTTTGGCGATATCTTTTCTCTCGGGTTGATGCAAGAAGTACTATACAACAACCTAAACTATTTCTTGGAGATTTTAATGATATATTATCCAATGTTGAAAAAAGAAGGGGACTAAGGCGTAGTGAATCATCTTTCTTCCAGTTTCACATATTTATTAATAGTTTGAGATTGTAAGATATCAAAATGTTTTTTGGGTTTTATACGATTAAAACTCACATTGATCGTGCTATGGTCAATCAAGCATGGTTGGAACAATATTCCAATGTCTTTGTCAAACTTTTTCAGTGGGGAGGCTCTGATCATCGTCCTCTTCTCCTCTATACATATAATAGACCATGGCAGGAGATGAGATTATTTAGATATGAAACTCGTTGGAGCATCATCCCTCCCTTACCCAAGATGTGAAGAACATATGTGATACTTATGGCCATAATTGTTCCCCTGCATATTTTTCCTATGCTTTGCATATTTTTCCTATGCTTTGCAAGTTTGTCGTAAGGAATTATCTCGTTGAAAGTCAAAACAGCAATTGAAATCTGCCTCTCAGCTAAACGATTTGAAACAAAAGTTGCATGAAGCCTATGCAGCTCCCCAAATAGATTATGATTATATCGGTTTCCTCAAAATGCTACTATTACATGCCTGTAGACAAGAGGAGGAGTACTGGCGGACTAAAAGCTGAATCATGTGGCTACAGTCAGGGGACAAGAACACTGCTTATTTTCATTCTAAGGTCAAACACTGGCGTAGTGCCAATAATATCATGTCTATTACGGATAATTCAGGTAGCTAACAAACATAAGACAACGACATACATTCCGTATATATTGATTACTTTGATGAGATTTATACTAAACATTCTAATATTCTCGATACATATTATAATTTTTTGGCAGACCTTCCTGCAAAGGTCACAAGCAAGATAAATGCTGAACTAATTAAGGTCACAAGCAAGATAACGAGGTTTTTACTGCTTTAATGCAGATGCACGATGATAAAGCTACTGGTCCAAATGGTTTAACTGCGAGCTTTTATAAACAACATTGGACCACTATATCTCAGGGTTTGCTTACCTTTGTAAAACATTTTTTCCAACATTCACAACTTGACCCAAACATAAACCATACACATATTTTTCTGGTTCCCAAACTGCCTATGCCACAATCTGCCAAAGACCTTCAATCCTATAAGTCTTGTTAATGTCGCCTACAAACTTATCTTCAAAATATTAGCAAATAGACTTAAATCGTGGCTGCACTCAATCATTCCTGATTCTCAATATGAATTTATTCCCACTTGTCTGATCATATATAATGTTTTAATCGCCCAAGAACGTATTCATTCCTTAAGAACCAGGCATCGAAAGTACCCTTACATGGCATTGAAACTTAACATTGCAAATACATTTGATAAAATAAAATGGTAGTATTTGGAGTTTATGGTGCGGAAACTGGGGTTTGCAGATTCATGGTGTCGATGGGTTATGTTGTGTGTTAGATTAATTATGTATTCAATTTTAGTTAATGGTCAACATGTAGGTCACATTGAGCCAAAGAAAGAAATAAGACATGGTGATCCACTTTCAGCCTATATTTATCTAATATGTACATAACACCTATCTTTTCTCCTTCATTAGTTAACCCACCAGCAACAAATTCATGGATTTAGGGCGAGTAAGCATGGTCCCTCAGTATCTTATTTACTATTTGCTGATGATTCGTTATTGTTCTGTCAAGTTGCTGAAGCTGAGGTCAGACATGTGATGTTTGCGTTAGGTACCTATGGAAAAATTTCAGGAAAACAAGTTAATTACCAACAAAAAGTCATCCTCTTTGGCAAGAATTTTTCTTCCACTATACAAACTTTAATGCAAACAATTACAGTCATTTCTAACGTAGGGGGATTTGGAAAATATTTGGGTTTTCCAGAGATCATTCCAAAACATACCAGCAATGCCTTCTCCTACTTGACTCAATGAATACAGACGAAGATGGAACATTGGACTTCAAAATGTTTATCTCCACCTGGTAGGGAAATACCACTAAAAGAAATCATTATTGCACTGCTTGCATATACTATGCAATGCTTCCTCCTACAAAAAGAGTTGCTTAAGAGTCTGACACATATGATTAGACGCTTCTGGTGGTCAGCAACTAGTGATAGAACTAAAATTCCCTAGGTACCCTGGGATACAATTACAAGATCTAAATCTGTTGGGGGACTTGGCATACACGATTTACAGGATTTCAATGTTGCTTTGACTGCCAAGCAGGCTTGGCGACTTCTTACTTGACCCTAATCGTTGTTTAGGAGGATATATAAAGCTAAATATTACCCAAAAAGTTATGTGTTGGAAGCACCCAAGTGTAATAATTCAAGCTATGCGTGGAAAGGTGATAGGCTCAGGTTTTAATCTTAAATTTATACTGCAAAGAACAAATCCTTATAGTATAGTAAACGGTCGATCCCACAGAGACCAGACAGTATGACTCTCAGTTAAAAATTGATTCTAACTAAGACAAGATAAAAGAGTGAATGTTTTTGAAACGATTGAAAAGTAAACCGAATAATTAAAAAGCGAATGTAAACCAATAGAATAAAACGTTAGGAGATAGGGAAGTTCCACATGTATTCAGGTTAGAAGTTCAGGTTGAAAAAAAAGATTAACAATGAAAATAGTTTTCAACTCAAAAGACAACAATAGACTAATCTCCTCCCGAAGTATTAGACCCCTATGATAGAATTTCAAGAAATAAAGACTAACTTTCTCCCGAAATATTAGATCTCTAAATCAGATACTTAAATCATGCAATGATTACAGATTTGATATGTTCATAAGCATTCTAAGACAATACTCCCGCAAGCAAAGATACTTATTCATCTAAACTATGTTAGATTAGATAAACCAAATCCTTTGTATTTATTAACCTAAAATTATGAACTAGGTGATCAGGCTAATTCAAGCAATAATAACAAATCTAGATTAAAAACCTAACAATTTAATTCCATTAAAGTCAAACCCTAACGATCAAAACCTGTTTTTCCTGGGAAATCCCTAAAACCTAACAAAGAGACTACTTAGACATAGCCAAGAAATCAACAATCATTAATAGAGAAAGCATATTCAAAAACCAGAATTTAATTGAAGTAAATAGAGAGTTCAGAATTCTTCTCCAAAATATAGGTGTCATGATTCGTCTCTATCAGAAAAACTCTCAAAATAATGAATTGTGTTGTGAATTGTATGTTCTGTTTCTCCTAAAAAAACCTAAACTTCTGACTTATATAGAAGTAAAAAAATAATAAAACCTAATAAGGAAAACCTAAGATAAATCTTGAGGACGGAAACATCTTTTTGGAATTCTTCAATAATTCTCGAGCATCCGGACGATCGATCGATCCAAACTTATGGAAATTTTGGTAATCTTCAGGATCGATCGATCCAGGTGTGGGTTGATCAATCTGCTCCATCACCTGGGTCTTCTAACTTATGAATTTTTCTCAACGGAAGAAACTGCTAAGAAACAACATCATAGTACATGTGTTCTTCAGTATGGGCCTTAGGTCTGTTGGGGCAAGAGGTTTGAATCTTAGCAAGTTGCTTTGAACTTGGTGCAGGTTTTAGAGGTGGATCGATCGATCCTTCCTTGGATCGATCGATCTGTTGGTTCTTCAGAAATTGGTCCGATGGATCGATCAATCCAGGTTGGATTGATCGATCAGAAGCTTCTGAGATTTTCCGTAACTTTGGATCGATCGATCCCTCCTTGGATCGACCGATCTGAACCTATGCATCAATTTTCCCATTTCGAAAATTTGCAGATTCTGCAGACTTTTCATCCTTTTCATCAGAACTTGAATTTATTGCCTTGATATATCCCTTGAGATAATCTTCAACCTTTCCTGGTAGCATACCAACTTGTCTTTTAACTTCTTTAGTAGTTTGAGCCACTTGTACATCTAACTTCTTCACATGAGTAGACAATGATTCGAACTTGTTGTTCAAATCGTTATACATACCATCCAGCTTTGCATTCAAATTCTTTTCAGACTACTGTTGACTCTCTAAGATTTTCTTCAACATCACCTCCATCTTATTATCTTGTTGAACTTGAGGTTGATCCGTTTTCTGAAAACCAGGTTGAGGGGTTTGTTGAAAACCCAATTTCTGGAAAAATGTCTGTCAAGACTTCTGTGCAAAGGTATTCTGAGGAGGATAAGACAGATCTTGAGGATTCACAAAATTAGTACTCCTCCATGACATATTACCCTTGTTGTAACATGGATTGTACCCTTGGTTGTACACTCTTTGTCCCTGGCTATTAATATAGCTAACCTCTTCAATGTTCTCAGATTCATTGACTGCAAAGCAATCAACTTCAACTTTCTCAACATCTTCAGCAAAACTAACATGCTTCTCATTCTGTTTTTTGAGAAACTGAGTGAGAAGCTCCTTTACCTTTGCTAGTCCAGAAGAATCTGAACTAGATGATTGAACCCTTCGATCATAGTCAGGACAATGATTGTTATTACTAGCAGCAAGATTGTCGATTAGCTTGTAAGCTTCATTCATGGGTTTAGTCATGAAATCACCATTACTAGTTGTGTCTAGAGAAAGTTGGTATTTCTGATTAATACCTCTATAGAAAGTGTTCAAGAGGTTCAATTCAGAAAAACCGTGATGTGGACAATCCCGCAGGTACTCTTTGAACCCGCCCCATGCTTCATAGAAGGATTCCACCGATCCTTGCTGGAATTGAGAGATCTTACTTCTCAAATTGTTGGTTCTGGTGGAGGTGTAAAAGTGGTTTAGAAACTTGGCTCACTCATTCCAAGTTTCTATCGAGTTAGCAGGTAATGACTTAAGCCACCTCAGAGCTTTATCAGCTAAAGAGTGATTATAGAGATTACAATGCACGAATTCTTTAGAGACTCCATTCGGCTGAGTAGTGCTGCAAATATCTTCAAAACTATCAATATGATCCATAGGATGCTCGGTAGACAAGCCATGAAACTGGTTTTGTCGTAGCAACTGTATCAACTGAAACGGGAACTGATAGTCCTGTCTCTGAGGCTGTAGAGGGTGGAGGGCGTTCCTATTGACTAGGAAGGCTTCAGAGTAGTTGAAATCGCCAACAAGTACCCTGTTCTGGGGAGGTTGGCGATTTCGATTCGGTTCCGGTGGGACTTGTTCGCCATTTCCATTGCCTAGATTAGCGTTTTCAGCTCTTCGGTTTGCATCTCTTTCGAGATTTAGCAGCAAAACTTGATTGTCGTTACCTCATTTTTGGTCTAGCGCCAACTGTCCTATCTGCTCCAAGCCTGGAGGGATTAGGGCATTCTGAACTAAGGGAATGATCAAATTCTGAATTACGTTATCAGCCATTGGTATGGATGAACTGGCACTTCTTCTAGACTTCCGGTTCGAGTGTTCTAATCGTGCGAGTTCTGCGTTTGTGAGAATAAGCAGTTCAGGTGATTTGTCAGATCTCCTGGTCATGCACCTTCAAAACAATAACAAGCAGAAAGAACAAAATTAATACTGAAAATAAAAATCTTAGACTAGACTCTAAGAAAAACTTAAAAGGCACTGTATTGGTCCCCGAAAACGGCGCCAAAAATCTTATAGGCTCAAGTTTTAATCCTAAATCTATACTGGAGATAACATATCATTGTAGTATAGTAAAGGATCGATCCCACAGAGACCAGACAGTACAACTCTTATTTAAAAATCGATTCTAGCTAAGACAAGATAAAAGAGTGAATGTTTTTGAAACGATTGAAAATTAAAGCGAATAATTGAAAATCGAATGTAAACCAATAGAATAAAACGCTAAGCGAAAGAGAAGTTCCACATGTATTCAGGTTTGAGGTTCAGGTTGACAAGCAAGATTAACAATAAAAATAGTTCTCAACTCAAAAGAAAACAGTAGACTAATCTCCTCCCGAAGTATTAGACCCCTATAATAGAATTTTTAGAAATAGATACTAAATTTCTCCCAAAATCTTAGATCTCCAAATCAGATAATTAAATCATGCAATGATTACAGATTTGATATGTTCATAAGCATTCTAAGAAAATACTCCCGCAAGTAAATATACTTATTCATCTAAACTAAGTTAGATTAGATAAACCAAATCCCTTTGTATTTATTAACCTAAAATTATGAATTAGGTGATCAGGCTAATTCAAGCAATAATAACAAATCTAGACTAAGAACCTAACAATTTAAATCCATTAAAGTCAAATCCTAACCATCAAAACATGTTCTCCTTGGAAAATCCCTAAAACCTAACAAAGAGACTACTCATACACAGCCAATAAATCAACAATCATTAATAGAGAAAACATATTCAAAAACCAGAATTTAATTAAAGTAAATAGAGAGTTCATAATTCTTCTCCAAAATACATGTGTCAAGATTCGTCTCTCTCAGAAAAACTCTCAAAATAATGAATTGTGTTGTGAATTGTATGTTCTATCTCTCCTAAAAAACCTAAAATTCTGACTTATATAGAAGTAAAAAAAAAGAATAAAACCTAATAAGGAAAACCTAAGATAAATCTTGAGGAAGAAAACGTTTTTTTGGCATTCTTCAATAATTCTTGAGCATCCAGATCGATCGATCCATACTTACAGAAGTTTGGTGGTCTTCAGGATCGATCGACCCAGGTGTGGAACGATCGTTCTGGTCCATCACGTGCTGCACATGCTCACTCTGTGAGACAGCTTGACAAGTCTTTAGTAAAATTGGCATAACTTTTGATTGCTTCAATGGATTGACCTCAAATCACTTTCATATGAACACTAACTCACGTGGCCAGTTTGAGTTGAAATCTTAGCCCATTCCACTCATAGAAACATATCCAAACGTCGATAAACTTTCGGCTCTTTTGTTGAATTTTGCTTCTGCATTCGTCAAATTGTTGTTTGTTTTGTGCACAAAACCACATTTTTGCTCCAGAACGTCCAAAATACCTTGAATCATGAAAATATACCAAAAAACCTAGAAAATACTCGAATGATGACAAATAGCAAGTATAAATACTCACTAAAAGGCATCGAAATCGAGTGATATCAAAAGGGATCTATCAGGGTATTAAGCTCATAGAGAAATGATTGTACTGGACAGTTGGGAATGGTAACCTATCCGAATAAGGAAGGATAAAAGGGTTCAGAAAAATCCCCTAGTTAGATCCTTCATTCGCTGAAGGTGTTAATCATTTACTATTCAAGTGTAGGAACTCTGTTGAAATCTGGCATTTCTGCCCTGGTTCTCCTTTCACTGATATTACTCTCATTCAAGATTGATTGAAGCATAATATAAATCTTGTTATTATGCAACAATTGCATAGTTCCACCATAGTTGCTCATGTTTGTCTCTTCCTTGGTTGGTTCATTTAAAAGATGCGTAATGATATAATTTTCAATAACCTTCACAAAGGAATCCCAAATGTTATCAACAAAGCTTTAGTCGAGCTTATTGCTTGGAGTAATGCCATGGAAACTAGTACACTTGTTATGAATGATGCAATAGGGAGGAAAAGGCCTACATGCTCTTTATATAATCTTGCATTATTATATGGTTCTGACCATAACTCTTTCGCTGTCTTCACATATGACTCATGGCTTTCTCAGCAAAGGCGAGAATTGGTTGGGTGATGTATGGTGCAAGTCGAAGAATTCTTCAAGGCTATGCTACAGTCCAACCTGCCAAATCAGCATTGGAAATGGAGTTTCTTGCTATTATGGAAGTTTTGCAGGTGCTTAGACAATTAAAATATCAAACTTTACACATATTCAGTTATTGTAAGATGGTGATCGGTGCATTAACATCATGGAACAATGGACGTGAAGATATGCATAATTGGACTCAAGGTTTAAGAACATACATTCTTAACATATCAACACTAGTAGCCTCATTTTTTTCTGTCAAATTCTTATATCTCTCTAGATTGCATAATGCACTAGCCCATGATTTAGCAAAGAAAGCTAGGTTTGGCCAATATCCTACAATTACCCAATGGATGTAGTTGTACTGAAACATTTTCTTACATCATGAATATATAGTTGACAAAAAGATAATGAATTTCACATTTTTCTATAAAAAATCGGGTTTATTTTCGCACTATGCAGCGAGTTTATTTTAGTATTATTTTATAAATATATATATATATATATATTATATTTATTAAATCAATTAGTTTTATAATTTTATAATATTTATGTTGAATCATGATGAAGGAAGCGACGAAAAAAGAAACTATGAAGCATTTCTGACTTGAACTCTCCGGTAGGTTTGGGCACGGAGCGAATCAGTATTAAAAATTTAATATTTGTTATTTGCTTTGTTTTTGACGGATATCTAATTAATGATTTACTTTGCTCATGATTGTCTTTAATCAGCTCCATTTCCACTGAATCTTACCCAAGGATCGATCAAGTGAGTGCAAACAGATACTCTAGACACTTACAGGTTACAATAACACTGACACCAATCTTCTTCAAGAGTCGTTTAAAGACAGCGTTCTGATCAAAAACCATAGTCAAAAATATACAGGGATAAGTCAGAGGAAGAAACAGAAGAAGACATGAATGCTTTAGCAGCAACAAACAAAAACTTAAAGCTAGCTTCTCGGCTTCTAGGTTTGGATTCGAAGCTCGAGAAAATTCTTCTCATCCCTTTCAGAGAAATCAAGGTTCTATGTTGTTCAATTTCACTCCTGTCTCCTACTTTAGTTCTTTTTTCTGTCCAAAATTTCTTGGCCGCGGCCCGATATGACTCTTCGCGGCGGATCTCCGCGGAGCGGAGGAGACTGGTTTTAAAAGAAAAATAATTACCAAAATTGTCTTTACAAGAAATCAGGCAATTTTCCACTACACATATAGTCACAAAAAATTGCTAAATCAAGATTAGAGATTGATTTTCCACTATGAGAATTAGTCGCTAAATTATGTAGTCGCAAATCAGTCGCTAAGTTACAACTGTTTTGCGACTACACTGTGAGACTACATTTAGCGATTGATTTGCAAGTGCTTTCGTAAAAAAACAATAGTAGCAAAACAATTTCAAAGTTTTGCCACTACTTTGGAACATTTTTTTGTAACCGATTTGAGCCTTTTTAATTTTAAGAAAAGCAGTCACAAAACAATGATTTTCTTTGTATATATAGAAAAAATTTTCATTGCTTTGTGACTATTTTGTGACTGAGAAAACAATTGCAAATTTTTAGTTACACTTACCCCACATGTAATAAACATGTGTTTTAATTTGTCACTGCTTTGTTACTATTTTGCAACCGATTTACTATTGAACCATCGATTGCATTTTTTTAGTTACACCTACAAAAAACACGAAAAACATGTGGGTATTAGCAACTATTTTACGACAAGAAGATGTAGTAGCAAATTAGTTTCAAATTTAGAGACTGATTACCGAATAACCATTTTTAAAAAACTTCAGTTGCAAAACAATCACTCTTTTTGCGACTATTAAGCGACTACATTGTTGAAACATAAAACATTCGCTAAATAGTCAATTAGCCAATATTTTAGGTCTCCGAGTTTTCGGCTCTTTTTACCAACTATTTTGAGACTAAATAATAACAGTCTTAAATTAGTTGCAAAACAATCGCAAATAAGTGGCTAACTTTTGTCACTAACAATGCAATCGCTAAAATCAATTGATAATCCACAGTTTCTTGTAGTGTTTGTTGTTTCGGCCTTTCGGGGTATTTCGAAACCCGACCCGCTAATTCTAGGTCCCTTACCTTCATTTTTTTGCTGAATCATATAATCGAGAAAAAGCAATAAAAAACAATTGATTTACTGATTTTGTAGGTGGAATGTAACATACCGAAAGGCATGGGACACTGGCTTCATTTTTTGCCTTGTTGGTTTCATAGTTCAACACGATAATGAAAGAGGTCCTATGAAAGGTGGAATCAGATATCATCTCGAGGTTTTTGATTTGACTTTTTCAGTTATTATTATTATTATTACTATTACTATTACTATTACTATTACTATTACTATTACTATTACTATTACTATTACTATTACTATTACTATTACTATTACTATTATTTTACAAATAGTACACAGTTTGGATTTGGTATGATGTAAACATGTTTTTCGTTAACAGGTTGATCCAGACAAAGTGAACGCATTGTCTAAGCTAATGACATGAAAAACAGTAGTAGCTAAGATTCCGTACGGTGGATCCAAAGGAGGGATTGGTTGCGATCCAAGCAAGCTTACCATCTCTGAGCTCGAGCGATTGACCCGAGTTTTCACTCAGAAGATCCACAATCTCATTGGGATTTACACCGATGTTCCAGCTCCATACATGGACATTGGTCCTCAAATTTATATAAACTAGAGACTCTATAAATTACCTAGAGAAAGTGTTCTTTGTGAGTCGTTTTTCAACATTCCTTTGGTGAATTTGCAGACAATAGTTTGGATTCTTGATGAGTACTCTTAAGTTCCACGGATACTCGATACTCGCCTGCAGTTTTCACCGAAAAACCCATTGTAAGTAATTCGAGTCTCGTTCTTGGTTAAATTAGTGGTTTTTACTTGAATGGTAATGATGTTTATGAGGCAGGATCTTGGTGGATCACTTGGGAGAGACGTTGCTTCTGGAAGAGGAGTGATGTTTGGAACATAAGCTTTGCTTAACGAACACAGACTAGGCATACAAGGGCAAAGGTTTGTCATCCAGGTGAAGTTACATTCTTATTGCGGTTTCTTGCGATCCAAAGGAAGTTTTTCTAAACATTCTTTTACGTATTGGTTGCTTTAGGGATTTGGTAATGTGGGTTCTTGGGCGGCAAAGCTGATAAGTGAAAAGGGAGGGAAGATTGTTGCAGCAAGTGACATTACAGGAGCAATCAAGAACAAGGATGGTATTGATATCCCCGTCTTGCTTAAGCATACCAAAGAACATAAAGGTGTTAAAGGCTTTGATGGTGCGGATCAAGTGGATCCAAACTCGATAATGGTAGAGGATTGTGATATACTCATGAGAAATTTTTTGGAAATGCCATAAAGGCACAGAGAGTCACGCGAACTACCACAATGTGGGAGTGTTACACTTGGTGCCATAATGTGTGGCATTTTGGTAATCAGTGGATTACGATGCTGCCCCTCATGCTAATTACCAGCGTGCCACTGCAAATTTGTCGTTGGTTTGGCACGAAAAGAAGGGGGAGGCGCATGGAGAGGTGATGTGATAGGATTTTTCAGGTGTAATTAATGGCATTAATTGCTGTAACCACTGGGTAAAAGGCTAATCCGATGTATAACCCACTAGTAATGGTATTTAGATATACCATAATAAATCTCCGTACACATTCTCAATGTTTTCAAGCTTTTGAAGAGAAGAATTTGTCGAAGGTGAGAGCATTTACTCCCCATCAATGAAATTCTCTTTGTCTGATTTCATCGAACTACAATAAATATGAGGTATATATGGTCATATACATGGTATTATGGTCGCCAAATGCTATTGTCTTTATTAATAGACAAGATATGAGTAGACATTTAATCGTTTTTCAGGTTTACATGTGAAATGGAAGAACCAGTGATGGTCATTGTGGGGGAATGGGAATGCTTGGAAGATGGCAGTTGACGATTCCATGTGTCGAGAAACATATATAGCAAATGCGTCTCCTTGTGTGAGATGGACAACTTCGAGACGTTCAAGACAAAGGTGGAAAGTGCATTCGGAACGAAAGACATAAAAATCTTAAGTTTCTGGGTTAGTAGCTGTGAAACAGTCTTCTCACAGGCCAAAATTCCACCAATTATTGTGGATACTGATGAGCGCCTGGACATGTTTCGAAGGGAAAGACATGACGAGAGTGGGCTGAAATTATACTTGTCCATGAAGAAAGTGGTGGACAAGAGATATGATGAAGGACAAACGGGTGATAGTGCATATGAAGACAACAAATTCTTAAAACAAGTTAGTCACCTGGAGAATGTGTACATACAGGAAACTGGTGTAGTGGACGTGTCAGGCGGTGGACAAGGTGAAAACATGTTTGATTGGACGTGTCAGGCGGTGGACAAGGTGAAAACATGTTTGATTATCGTGGACAGGAAAAGGGGACGTGTCATGCGGTGGACAAGGTGATAATATGTTTGATTATCGTGGACAGACAAGTAAGAAACTTAAAGTGGGTTATGCCATCTCCATTGGGGATGAAACAAGGGATGTAAGTGACGAGGGGTCTCCCACTTACGACTTCAATTATATGACTGATTTGATTGCAGCTGAGTACCCAACACAGTGGGATCCCTACCAGTGGATAGACAATAATGGTGGGCAGTGTGCTATGCGTGGGGGACCAAATTATGGAGGGAATCTTGAGCTTTTAATGACTGTTGAGTCTGTCGCCCGAATTAAGAATGCTAGGAGAGATAAATCATTGGAGGGAGATGATTCTATTCGAGAAAGAGATCGTACTGGTAGTGAACCGTATAGGGGACACCTTTCTGGTGGTGGACAAGATAACAGTGATGGACAACATTCCCTTGGTGGACAAGATAACAGTGGTGGAAAACATTCCCTGAGTGAAGGACGTCAATCTGAGGAGGGGCAATCAACCAATGATGGACAACATCAAGATGGTGAACCAGATCATGGTGAAAGAAATGATATGGTGTTGGGACATGATGTGTTAGGGGGACAAGAAAGTAGTCGTGAAATTAGCAGAGGTGGTGTAAACGGTGAACAAGAGTTACTCAGCTCCGTACGTCCTTAAGGTGGAGACACAACTGTTAAAAGATGTCTGGTGTTTGACGAAGTTGAAGAGACCGTGGAAGAGAGTGGACAAGATTTGGTTGTGTATGATGGTGGACGGGACTTCGATTGCGTCGGAGGACCAGGTAATACATCATGTCCTCTCGATAGTTTTAGCAATGTAGATAGTGGACATGATAAAGGTTGGACATCCAGGGACACAGCAAACAATCTATTTGTAGTGGATCCGGAGCCATTTAGAGACAACATTAAGATGATAAGAAGTGATAAAGCTAACATGAATTTGAAGAAAGGGGACGATACACTATATGTTGGCTTAGTATTCCAAAACAAGGCTGAATTGCGTAACGCAATATCAGTTTACTCAGTGAAAAGGTTGTTTAGTTTCAAAGTGAGAAGCTCAGAAAAAAAGGGTGATTGTGATTTGCGAGGACAAGAAATTTGATTGGAGGATATATGCTACAAAACAAAAGGACTCTGAAAATATGGAAATCAGAATGGCGAATCTAAAACACACATGTGATGTGGAATCACGATCCCAATATGGTAAGAAGGCGATGGTTGAAATACTAGGAGAACTAACCAAATCGAAATATGCACATGGACAAAAGGGACCTAGAGCTTGCGATGTACCGAAATTAGTCTTGGAGGAGTTAAATGTCACTATATCGTATATGAAGGCTTGGAAAACAAAGGAGATCTCCATGAGAAAGGCGAGAGGGAGTGATGAAGACAGTTACCAGTTCTTGTCCACGTACCTGCACTTACTAAAGACAACAAATCCGGGGACAATTACAGCCATGAAAACTGTGAAGTCGGCAAGTGGAAATACATTGTTCAAATACCTGTTTTTTGCTCTAGGGGCTTCAATCTCAAGTTTTAAGTATCTACGAAAGATTATTTTCATAGATGGGACACATGCAAAGGGGAAATACCAAGGTACTTTGGTGGCAGAAAGTGGCCAAGATGGAAACTTTCAAATCTTTCCATTAGATTTTGGAGTTATTGATGGTGAAAACACAACGGGGTGGACATGGTTTTTTAGCCAATTGAGCCAGTTCATTAGTGACAGTGAGGATCTTGTCGTCATTTCTGATAGGCCTCAGTCCGTATATGCCGGGTTGAGAGCTGTTTATCCACTTGCAAAACATAGGGCTTGCGTAATACACCTGTGTAGGAATGTTAAACATAAGTTCAAATGTGATGGCCTCGCTACCATGGTCTCAAACGCGGCAAGAGCCTACACCGTGGGTGGTTTTTGGTATTAGTTTGAGGAGATCCAACGTCTTAACCCAAAATATGCGCAGTATTTGGTGGACGTCGGGTTGCCCCATTGGATACTCGCATATTTTTCAGGTATGTGTTACAACCTTATGAGTAGCAACATTCAGAATCGTTGAACGCTGCACTGCAGCAAGCTTTGAAGTTACCTATTGCAACTATGGTGGAATCCATCCGAACGATGCTGATGAAGTAGTTCTGCGCAAGGAGAGAAAAATCCAGAAAGACGTCCACGAGATGTACACCACAAATCGAAGACATCCTTATTGATTATTTGAAAGACGCCACAAATTGTGCCGTAATAGCTTCAACTGATTGGATATATCAGGTAAATGATATAAATGGGTGCGTTTTTACAGTGGATTTAGAAAACAAAACTTGCACTTGTAGGGTCTTCGATGTGTTGTTGGTGCCATGTTGTCATGCACTAGCATGTGTTGGCATACAAAACATAAACATCTACTCTCTTGTTGGCGATTGTTACTCGGTTAAAACCTGGGAGAAACTTTGGACGGAGAAAATACTACCACCTGGAAAAGAAACAGAACTAAAGGTCCCGGCTGTTGATGAAGATATCCACCCACCAAAGACAAGCAGAGGATCTGGGAGACCAAAAAAAACTAGGATACCATCTAGAGGGGAACACTCGGTATGATTTTATCGTTTATCACTTAGTATATGCTTACATATGAACATGAAAGTAACAAACACACATCGCAGTGGGTGAATAGGAAGTGCACAAGGTGTAAGAAGGTTGGACATAATAGGGCAAGATGCAAAAACCCAATATAGATGTTGGATATTTTATGGTATTGGGAAGTAGTAAGTATGCGTAGTTTAGGAAAGTGATCCATATTGGTAGTTGTTGGTTTTTATCATATATGGACAAGCAGCTGAATTGTTGGTTTTTGGGTGGACATAATCTATGTAGTCCCTTTCTCGTGCTGATGGATAAAAATGTGGAATATTATTTTTTGGACATGATATCTAGAAAGAAAATTAAGAAATTTCTAAGTTATTGTATGGTTTAATTATTTAAACTTATCGAAGAACATCTACTTTTGATAATTTTAGTCTCTAGTCAATGAACACAGTTTGAGTGGACAACAAAAATAATTGACCATGTTCAGACTTATGTTTTAAATCACCACATAACAACAGGAGTTGTGGGCATGTCTATTCTTTAGGAGGCAATCTACTTGTGGACATGTTGTATAACCGAGACAAGTCCTAATTATTAGCATATGTATGTTACATCTGAACATATGTGACAAAATTTCTCGATTGGTGTCTTCTGGTTATGGACAATGATCTTGAGGACATACCCTAAGATGGACTTTCCATCACGTGTGTTCCATGTAACAAACTAAAAGCGGATTATGGAAAATGATAAGGAGATTGAATATATTGTTCATGTCTTGGGAAATATCAGATTTGAAGAGTTAAAGGGATAAAAAATTAAAACGTGGGGCATTGTTTACTGAATATTCAAAAAATAAAAGGCAAAATAGGACATCGTTTTGCTAAAGTTGAGGAGAAAGAGAGATTAAACATAAATTCGTTAAAGTTACACATTGTGACTAATTGAGTGGCTGGATGTACTCTTCATAGAGGTCAATAGCATACCGCGTCCGCATGTTCACCATTTTATCATTAATTTCTGAGAATTCAACATCTTGCGCATGGAGCTCAACGAATTTGACAGCTAGAGGACCGCAATCACCGGAACACTTATTCTGATATACGTTAGGGAGTCTTGCATGGTGGAATGTAACCGGAACAGAGGCTTGTGCAGGATTTTCATCTACCAACTGGTGGACGACCAAGGCAAGGATCTCGTCCACCGGTTTCATGATCTCGTCCACCTGTTCAATCGAGAAACTGGTCTTAAATGAGTCATAAATGTCAATCTTACTAGATTCCAAGTTGATCACAAGTCCAATCCAGTGTTCCTTCCCCCAATTCATTGGTGCGTATACCATCTTGACAACCGAATACCATGGTAGTTTGTTAAAGCGGCTGGGGAAAAAACCTTGGACCAAGTTTTTGATAGAGCTGTTCCATTTCCATCTAGAAACACCTCCCACTTTCTGATATCTAGCATGTTCGTCAACCAAAATACGAATGAACCACCTATTAAGAATAGCAACTCCCCTTTGGACTCAATCTTCTCCATGTCTACGTCAGATTAAACTCAACAGTGCTTCAACATGCTAACATAATAAAGGAATAATAAGTGATGAGATTAGTTTAAAAACATTATGAATGAGTTAAAAAAAGAAATTATCGGTGTGTCAATCCATTTCAGCGGCGTAGCAATGTCCTTAAAAATTGAACGAGGCACTGTATGTCCATCAACATTGTATGTTCTACAAAATGATTAGTAGTTAGTCGCATACGTAAACAAAGTACGCAGTTATAAGATTTGAGTTCATATACTTACTTGCCCTTGTGATTTTTCAATGCGGCATTGAATTTCCTCTTAAGGTAGACATCAACTTCAGTAAATGACTCGTGGACGTGATCTGGATGGACAACATTTACTGGTGTGACAGTTTGTCATAACCTTTTGGGACGTCTGGTAACCCTCTTCTCACGCACATCATCAGCGACCATTGGTCTTTTATCGGACTTTTTCGGCTCAGCGAGAGTGGTATTATCCCCGTGTTCAGCATTAAGTGTGTGAGTGGACGGATCTGTCTGATCATGGACAACCTACATGTTATTAGATTAAACACTATGATAAGACTATTGAAAAATGAACAACATAATTGTTATTGACAATAAATGTATGCACTTGTAAAGGTACCTTCTCCCGAGAATGACGTCCTTGTTCGAGACCCAATGAAATTCCACCAACAGCCGAATCATCCTCCTGAAAAAACGTATTAAAAATATTTAGTCCACAAGGATCATGTTTACGAGATGAAGACGGTATCACAAAAAATAAATATTATAATGTATTAAAATGTTACCAGTTTTTCATCGGAACTTTCCATGTCCTCGTCCATAGGAAAGTCAGGCGTTAGCTGCAACAACGGAACAAAAAATATTAGAAACATGATGTACATTATCGATGTTTGTTTAGAAGTTGATTGTGGACATCATCATGGTTATTACCATGTCAACCAAGTAATAATTAATAATGTGATTTGGATGTACAGCAGAAAGCAACTGGTTATGGGGGACAGGGGCCTATAGATTGGAAAATGTACAGGAAAATAAGGTTTTGAGGTGGGGGTCGGGGCCCCGCTAACATCACTACCATAATCTTCATCCGACTACCCAATTAGAAAAATGAAATTTTAGGGAAATATTCCACGCATAACTTATATTAAAATGGACACTTTTATCTACCTTATATTGGGGGTCGTCCACGAGATAGATGATTGTTTCCGACGGGGTACAATTGGTCCATCAATGTCGTATTCCTAACAAATTGGAATGAGGACGGAATTTAGCAAGAGAGTTGACATAAAACAAGTATGTTAATAAGAATATACGCAAACGAACTAACCGTGGATAATGAGATCTTGTTGTCAGAGTCGTCCCTACGGAAAATTGTTTGATTGCTGTCCGTATTTTCCTGATAGACAACATTATAATTACTGAGTATGTCTTGTCCATCAATAAATTACAGAATTTAAGTGTACTACCTTTACGGGTGTGGTCATTTGTGAATTGGGATGTGCACTGTCTGGGACATCTACCCTTTGCACTACCTCCGCTGTAACATCCTGGAACAACGAAATTTTAGTTAAGGTTATACGATTACCATGCATGGACGATATTTGTCCATATAACAATATGTCCACGGTAATGAAGTCTTTAAATTGAAAACGATAAAAGTCATACCCTTTGTGTGGACGAGATCATGTTCAATTCAATTTGGTCTCCCTCTGTTGTGTCCTCCTCTGTGACCCGAGTGTTAGGGTCTGCAATAGACGGACATTGCTCACTCTCGTGGACAGCCTTAACATAAAAGTTTGGCAAATACACTTAGTTCATGGAGATAATACATATGAAACTATATACAGGTAAATTGATGTTTGCTTACATCGAATTCACCCACCAGAGATTTTCTAAGGTTTGAAATCACCCCAGCTACTTTGTTGTCAATCTTGTCATAAAATATATTAATGAGATTCTCTTAAGTATATATTCTGAAGTAGACCTCATGATTATAAGGAAAATAAGAATCTGTTTTCCTAACCTTCCCTAAGGACATAATACTCTCGTCATTTTTGTTTGTGATTGACTCGTCCTGCCCCTCTTTGTCCATGTCCTAGCACCAAACATTATGTGGACAAGTTAAAATGTATTGTAAATTTGAGGTCTAAGGTATTTAATGAAAACAAATAACATCCTAAGCGTACCTCTTCTGAGGAAGTCTCCTCGTCATAATCATCTCCTGAAGGTAGCTCTATTATAGGGAGGTAACGCCTCTGTTTTATCACAGCTTGATGATGGCTCCCACCAACATTTTCTCCTACATTCTTCTCGGCAGTGTGCTAAATATAAAATAATAATTTAGATTGGTGTGTTCTTTACGATTCACATTTTGTAATCCCTGGTTTTATGATGTCATTACCTTCTTTGTTGATATTACTTTCTCTTGCTCGGTTGATGCAATGGAGAAATTAGATTTTATTTCGTCTCTTGGCTGTAGAAAATAACATAACGTAAAGTATGTCAACAACAGTTGTAAGTAATAGTCGATAGTATAAATTTTAGAAACTCCTACCAATGTCTGGGTGTCGTCTATAGTAACACCCTGTGCTTCTTTTTCAATGTTTTCCTGATAAATATAGTGAAGCTTCAATGTATATAGTATGTAATAGACATTATGTTTATTTGATAAAGTATGCCATGATTCTTTCACCTTTCTAATAGAAAAAGTGATGTCATTTCAAGTCGTCCTTTTCATTCTCGTACACATCCTGTTTGTAAATTTCAAATCAATAAGTAAGGACAAGTTATGTGGTTCGTGAAAACATAAAAACTATTAGCGTACATTCACAGACGAACTCTCGTCCTCAGAATATTCTCCAGAAGGTATATCTACTATACCGATCAGCCGAGTACGAAGGCTTGCACCTTCTCCCAACATCACACTATCATTCTTTATAGTAGTTAAATCAAGACTTAACAATAGGTTTAGGTCTTAGATTATGTGGGCAAAGCTCTGAAAAATTTCATATATCCCCTTTTAAGAATAATTACATGAGTATTTATAGTGAAAATACATGCTTAAAACCCTAATTACATAGTTTTAACCTAATGGGCCGCTAGCTGGACAGCTCAGCTCGTCAGGTCGGCCCATTTAGCTTCTGTCTTCTTGGGCCCTTCTTCTTCTCCACGTCGGCATCCAGCCGGGCCTTGTGTTGAAATGGGCTTTCAGAGTAGGTGCCAAACCTGGTATCAACAGTTAGTCCCCCCCCCCCAGGTCGGCGATGAAGCTCCGAATCGGCGAGTGACCTCCTGAATAAAGTGTATTTCGGCTCAACTGCATTAAATGCTTTGCAGACTTTATTGAATCGTCGTCATAGGCTTTATTGAACAGGCATCATAGGCTTTATTGAATCGGCGTCATAGGGGAAAGCTAAAGAGTCGCACCGCTTCAGTTTCCTATGTGCAATCATTACATGCCTCGGTAACCGCCATCTCTTCTGGNCTTTAAGTTTCAGAATTCCTTTTGCAGGTAGAAAATCGCTCTCCCTTCTCTCTACTTTCTCTCTCTAGAAATTTAGTTCGACGGTATCTAGGTCGGTAATTATATCTTCATCTCGTACCAATCCTGCTGAATCTTCTGCTTCCCGTGACGACTTCCGTAAC
>OVBE01005061.1:0-22491 GCA_900406425.1 Iberis pinnata | reverse complement strand
CACATTTATAATATTTTCCAATATTATATATATATATATATATATATATATATATATATATATTTCTACTGTAAACTAATCCAGATGAAATTTAGAAAAAATATACTTTATTTACTTTTTTTAAATTTAAAAGGAAATCACCCTTTTGATTTTTCTTTGAGAAATACGAAGGACCATAAAATCGGATTTGAAAATATGATTTCAAAACCGTTACTCATTTTTTCACAAACCGACCTATACAATCATCCTTTGATTAAAGGCCTCACTCTCAACTACCTTGTAGATCTATTTTTCATTATCTGGTTGTTTTATGAAAGTTCGCAATCACGAAGACAATACCAAGTCCTATTATATCGAATGCGACCGCTCAGGTGCCAAATTTGTTCATGCCAAAGCCGAACCTATCTATGGGAAGAAATTTTTTCAATCACATGACTTTGTTCCCAATTTCAAAAAGGAGTTTTTTTTCCCTCGAACGATATCAAAAACTTCAATGGCCTCTCGGAGTCCTTACTTGCCGTGCAATAACGGAGATGAAAGATGAAGTTTTCATTAGTTTCGGTTACAGTCATATGGTTGCAAATGGTTCCTCGGTTTGGAATTTTTTCCAATCTTGGTCCAAGATTTGTCTGAACTGTTCAACTTCTGGTATCAAACCACTTATTCTTAAAGATTGGTTCCTCGATGAAATCGATTATCCGATCCATATTCCAATTTCGAAAATGAAAACGTCACAAAAATACGAGATTCCAATTAAAGAAAGTCTTTCACTTCACAAAGAAGAATATATCGAACCTCAAAGCGAAAGCCAGCGAAGAAATTGTTGGAACTTTAAAATTTGAAAGTGTTTATTACCAATGTTCCGGTAGTTTTCCGGTGAAGACGTTCACCGGAATGACCGGATTATGAGTGCATCAGAATCTTTGTAATATACACTATAATATTGAATATTTATTTATCAAATTTGAGTGTAAATTGAATGAGAAAGATAGGTGTAAAGAGAGCATTTCAACCATGCAAAAGGTTGACTTAAGTTGACTAAGTATTGCTAGTGTAAAATATCCCACATTGCTTGTGGAGACAAATTTTCACTAGTATATATAGTGCATAAGGTATACTTAAGTTCAATTGGGTTGGTACATTATGGTTGTGGATGCTAAAATCCACAACGTGATTTTTTATCAAGTTGATCTTAATGAGGAATTCGTTTGTTCTTGTCAAAATGAGAAAAAAGACGCAACACAAATTCAGATAGAATAACAGAAAAAAGATTTTATTGATCTTAATTGTATGAATACACCAGCTCTTTGATTACAAATTCTCAAGTAAGAAAGTAGTTCTAATTATCCAAAAAAGGTTCGATGCTATCTCATTCTCTCTCTTCTCGTTTTTATAGTTTCCTCCGCTTAGTTTGAGTTGTTCTGATCTTCTCGGTTTGTTGGGCCTACAATCTCGGCGATTCCCTAATATCTCGAAACTGTCATGACTTGTTCCTTACTTGCTCTGCTCGTGCTCTGATATCTTATGATTTATATGCATTTTACATTCCATTATGAATGCATTTTAGATAGATTCAATAGCATTTAGGCACATATGAGTTGCATTTGCATATATTTCATATTTCAGGTGATAGAAGGCTAAGAGACCAAGTTGTGGATCAAAGAGAGGTTTTAAAGGTGGAAAAGAGCAAGAAAACAGAGCACATCGGTTTAGCACATCGGCCATGCTAAACCGATGTGAAATGATGAAAATTCCAGGAGCTGCCCGCAGCCAACCATATCGGCCAAGGCAGACCGATGCAGCCACATCGGCCAGCCACATCGGCCAGCCACATCGGTTAGCCTAAATCGATGTGGTCGGCTAAGTCAACCCTTTTTGTTCCTATTTTGACCCATTTTTAGTGGGTTAACCCAAGTGTTTTGGGGTTAACCCAATGGATTTTAGCAACACTATATAAGCTTTTGCCCTAATGCAAAAAGGGGACCGAAGGGTGGCCTCTGGTACTTAGCCAACAAACCCAGTCAGGGGTTCACGACTAGGCAGGCTCCAAAAGAAGAAACTGATTGGGAATAGTTTTACTTTTTCTTAGAAATCAATCATCTTTCCTTCGGGACTACGGGTCCCAACGATCTGCAATCTTGGTGGACTAGGGAGATTGGTGTGAATCCCCTCCTTTTCTTTCTTAAACATAACTCCTAAGATTCTTAGCTTATTCGTTGAGCAGATATTTTCTGGACACTTTTGGCTTTATTTCTTTGTGTTTGTTGAATTTTGGGTGTTATTGGTTGACTGATTTCCTTCCCTCTTTTGTCTCGGTATATGCCAGTTCCGCACTTGGTTCAGGTTGAGAACCCTTCTCCTAAGTATATGAAGAATTGGAATATTCTCGAGAGCAATCGGCTGAACAACTGGAACACCTTTGACGGGGAAAGAGTATCTCGTAAGTGGTTGTTGTTAGAACCTCTCTCTGAATCATCTACAAGTAAGTATTTTGATTTGGGTTTTCTTTTGGTCCATTCAAGTCTCACAACGTTTGATGTTCGATTTTGCTGCAGGTTCTCCATTCAAGTGTCCATTTGTCATTATGAAGAATCCTCTCCCCTACCGCGAAGCTCGTAAGTTAAAGAGTTCTCAGGGCGCCCCTAGCTCAGCGGGACTCAGTGCTGCTTAGGAAGTAAAGGCTCCTAAGGATCAAGTTCCTATGGAGGTGGAGTCTATTGAGGTCTCTGACTCATCACGTGGTGATCATTGTCGGGAGAAAACTGCAAGATCTAATAAGAAATCGTCACGTCCCCCTCTAATTCGGCGCAACAGTTGTCACCTTGAAGCTCCATTAGATAAAAGGGCTTGCACTCAGGAGGCGTCCCTAGTCGGTGTTCACGATTATGGCAGATTCTCCTTCAACTTCACCTGGCCGAACCAGTCTTCCATCATCGAGGAAGAAGACCTTTGCGCAGAGCTGATGTCCAAACTTCGCCTAGGTGGACCTAAGGTTTATGATCACATGTCTCTCTCAGTTCAGAGAGAGTACGCAGAATGGGCTCGTTCCCATGCCGAGGTATGGTTGTCGTGTGTTTTTTTATTTCTCGTTTCACGACTCAAAAGCCGATTCTTGTTTTGACTGATGTATACCTTATTTTTCCTAGACCGCAACTTTAGTAAACCGACTGGTGCGGGTTTTTGATGATGAGATGAGGAAAGCGAAAAAGAATTCTATGATTGAATTTGCGGTTCGTATTGGGGAGGCTGCAACTGTCGCAGGAGAAGAAGCCCCCAAGGGTAATGGTGATGACCCGGCTGGAACGGACTGACTGTTTGTTGATGCTTTTCTCTTCTTTTATTTCGTCTTAGCTCCTTTAAATTTATTTCACTCTGAACATGGCGCTTGGGGAGTCTTTTACCCATACTGTCTTAACTTTTTTTTTTTTTATTCGGTTGCCTGGGGAGGCTTTCACCCAAAACTCCAAGTTTGTTTAATCTATGTGGATATTCGGGTTTATGTCTCTGGCTGTTGCTTTTATATGTTCACTTTGAACTAAGTTACTTTTAGGTTTCTCTCTGGGTGTTATGGTATTTGCTTAAATGGTATCGCATGTACTTTCTTAGCTAAAACTACCATGCGCTTGACATTGAGTATATTATTAAAGAACGGCGCACTTTATTCGAGGGATCGAATGTTAGAATGAAGAGTAAGTGTTTCAATTGTTAAAAATGTTTGTCATATGCCTTAATGCATTATTGCGAGACTGAGTTCAGCATTACCGCTTATACCTTGCTGAGGGTTGCTCAGGCTGATACCCGCTGGGATGTGTGTATATATAATGTGATGTGTATATATAATTGTTTTTCGTTTTGAGTGTTGTGCTATAATGATGAGCTATTTAAAAGTTTAGATAGTTTTACCAGAGAAGCAAATTGCACTACAAGAAAAATACTATATTGTATCACTTATTTTTAATATTTATATTAATTATAAATGACACAAATGAGTTTTACATCATTTTTAAAAGTGATTTTTAAGTGATGGTGCAAATATTTTATATCAATTAGAAAACGATATAAATATTTGCTTTAATTTTTATAATCAATACTAAATTGTGTTAGTTGCAAAAGTGATATTACATTTTGCATCAGTTACTATAAATAGTACTAGTATTTATGACGTGTATGATAATTGATGTAAAATACTTGAATAATATGTTATTAGTTATTTACAATAAGTCCAACTAATATTAATACATATTATTTTGTACAAGAATCAGCGTTAAAAACTATCAATTTTAGTTTTAATTTGAACTTACACTAGATTTGATTTTATCAATATGTTCTTAAACCAATTTATTATGTTAATTACAAATAGTGTGTCATCTATATATAATTAAGATTTCTAGAACCCTTGTTAGTTACTATCGATGTGGGACATTAGTTATTTGTAAGAGTGATTTTAGTATAACATCACTTCTAAATAATTTATTTAAATTACTTAATTTGTATCACTTATAAAATCTAACCTGTTTTATGAACGTTTTATAATTGATTTTAAAAAATAATTAATAAATATTATTAACTGATCTAAATTATGACTTTACATCGTTTGGTTTTTTTTTTTTTTTTTGTAACCAAATACATACATCGTTTGGTTTTTAAATAACACAAATTATTTAAATTATAACTTTACATTTGTTTTGTTATTATAGTTTTCATTTAAATAATTATCCAAAATATCAGAAATTACCCAAAAACAAATCACATAAAATATAAAAGTTTAAATTGTAAACTGAAAATGTCCAAGTTTACAAAATAACAAAAACATGAAAAATACAAAACTTAAAATTATGAAAACTAAAACCACAAAATATGACCAAAATAATTTAAATATATCATATAAACAATAATACGAATCCAACAATTCAAACAACTGTGAATACGTTGTCAACTTCATTAGACCATATGGCTAAGGGTATGGTAGCATTAACATCAATACTCCCTTCTTCAATTCCCCTAAAAAGAACAAGTGAAACACCCATACCATTACCCGGTTCAGCTCGAACCGCAATCGGTTTCCCCCAACCAAAGTCATTGTCATACACTTCAAACCATGGAGAGCTTGTAACAACAAAACAAGTATCAAATTTTATATTACCACTACTTATTTTTGGGACCATCACATTTCTAACCCAATCCTCAGCAAAGTTTTTGCAACTTTCATTTGTTAATGATCTCACCTGTTTATTTATGTGCAATGCAGTCCAGCCTAGCCCATGGTCCAATATCTCTCCCACCGTGGCTGTAGCTGTCGCTTGGTAAATCATATTCCCGAAACTCTCTTTTTCAAGAGGAGGGTTTAGTCTCTGTCTTATATCCGCAGCTACCATACAATGACATTGTTCATCTCGGTTAAGACCACTGTATCTGATTAATGATAGCCATAGATGTGCCAAAACTGTTTGAAGAGACGAAATCCTCGGATCATTCGAACTAATTTCTTCGCTGGCTTTCGCTTTGAGGTCTGAGATATTCTTCTTTGTGAAGTGAAAGACTCTCTCTTTAATTGGAACCTCGTATCTTTGTGGCGTCTTCGGTTCCGAAATCGGAATATGGATCGGATAATCAATTCCATCGAGGAACCAATCTTTAAGAATAAGAGGTTTGATACCAGAAGTTGAACCATTTAGACAAATCTTGGACCAAGATTGGAAAAAATTCCAAACCGAGGAACCATCAGCAACCATATGATTGTAACCGAAACTAATGAAAACTCCATCTTTCATCTCCGTGACTTGTACGGCAAGTAAGGGCTCCGTCAGGCCATTGAAGCTTCTGAGATCGTTTGCGGGAAAGAAACACCTTTTGAAGTTGGGAACAGAGTCATGTGACTCAAGTAGCTCCTTGATACAGATAGATTCAGCTTTGGCATGAACAAATTTGACACCTGAGCCGTCGCAGTCGATGTAATAGGACTCGGTGTTGTCTTCGTGATTGTGAACTTTCACAAGACGACCAGCTAATAGGAAGTAGATCTCCAAGGCAGTTGAGAGTGAGGCCTTTAATCGAGAGATGATTGTATAGGATTCGAGGTCAGGTTTGGAGAAGAGAAGACCTCTTTGAGGATAAGGAAAATTAAGAATTCTGAGATCATATGGACTTAGATGGATCTTTGTCCGATCTGATTTTTCTGGCCGAACAATACTCGAAGAGATCAGGACCACTTCTGCCATTTATTTTTGTTAGAGACTCACAAGTAAATACTCAGAAGAAGATAAAGAGTTTGTGATATAAAATAAGTAAAATATAATAATTGGCAAGAAAGAACATGTGATTGTATTCTAGTGGCTGCTACTAGTAGTTGATATTTAATTGGATTCGCAACTCTCTCGGATACGTACGTGTTCACGAGGAATAAAACACACATTGAACATGGATATATTTCACACAGACGTAAACCCATATAAGATGGAAACACTGTTTTTTTATAAGATAAAATAACGCTAATATACAGTTTTTCCTGTAAAATTATTAACAAAATAAAACATGAAAAATTACAAACAACCATAAAAATGTTGATTTTTAGAAAGGAATGTTATAAAGATAGAGCATGGATATTGTTAATTATGTATATTTCTCATATCATTCACATTGTGAATATACATAATATATATACAATTATAGAAGCAAATATGACAATAGCAGTTAGACACCTAATATATGTAGAGATAATATATACAAAATTATATCTGATAGACCCTCTCAAGATGGACGTCTTTCGATGAGTTCTATCTTGAAACATAAATATTTTTGTGTAGCCCCAGGTAAAGGTTCGGTAAGTGCATTCGCAAGTTGATCCGCCGAGGTGAAATGTGAAACACGCACTTGGCCGGTTTGTAGGTGATTTCTTACAAAATGATAATCCAAAGCGAGGTGTTTCTTACTGGATTAGCATTGAGATAAGTGGCTCCTATGTTGTAACAATATATAGTTGACGTAGTTCCAGACTTGATCCCCAATTTTTGCATAAGATTTTTGAGCCAACGAAATTCTACTGCAGTATCAACAATGCTTCTGTATTCAGCTTCCATGGATTAGCGAGCAACACCAGATTGTTTCTTCGAAGACTAGGCAATCATATGATATGCATAGTACACTATATAAGCTCCAGTAGAAGTGTAGTCATCACTACAAGAAAACAGATAGTATTTTGACGGACGTTGTGACGGCTAAACGTCCGTTAGTAATAAGTGACAGCTTATTGACGGATTTCTGACAGCCAGCGTCCGTCAGAAATTATGTCAGTAATTATTGACGGGTATTTGACGAGTATCCGACAGCATATAATATATCCGTCAATGATCTGTCAAAATATCCGTTAGTTTATATAACCGTTACAAAGTAGTCGTTTCAAGCTGTTGGCAACAGATATATTGGGACTTACTGACGGCTAAATCCGTCACTAATCCGTCAAATAGGTATTCTATATAAACCAGGGCTTCATGCTCAATTCACAACATTACAAACAATCTTAAAACAATGTCTACTCCATATTTTCGATCTTGGATGGATGGTGAACAGATGAATGAAGACATAAACCTTTTATACGACGAATATACACGTGGCGTTTGCGAATTCATGGTGATCGCATGTCGACAACCGCAAGCACAAAGTAGTCGTAAGTTAAAATGTCCATGCACTTTATGTCGGAATACTCATAATATCATAATAGATTTAGTATGGAATCACTTGTATTGCAATGGATTTATATCGGGGTATAAGATTTGGTATTTACATGGAGAAAGACCAGCTGATGTTGGTAGAAGTAGCGCTAGCGAACCATTGGCCGATTGGATACAGGAACATAGAACGAACATAGGTATGTAGGTGCTTGACATGGGCCAGATCATCGAAAACGAGTGCTTGAAGTGTTTTTTCAACCATTAATATATGATTTGAACATGTTATGGGAACATGGGGAAGAGGTCTATGATGTGTCACTACAACAAAATTTTAAGATGTGTGCGGTCTTTATGTGGACTATAAGCGATTTCCCAGCGTATGGAATGTTATCTGGATGGACAACTCACGGGAAACTAGCATGTCCATGTTCTATCGATGACACCAACTCATTTCAGGTGAAGAATGGAAGAAAAACATGTTGGTTTGATTGTCACCGAAGGTTTCTACCCAAAAATCATCCATATCGTCGATCAACTACGTTATTCACGAAGAAAAGATGTGTTGAAGGTCCACCACCTGAATATGAAGGCACCGAGCTATTAAACCAAATGAGTGGATTTGGTGTTTATAGTACCATTGATGCTAATGTTGGTGGGAACGGACATGGAAATGTCTATGGGTCAGGAGAGAATCATAATTGGCACAAGAAAATCATATTATGGGATTCGCCTTATTGGAAAACTCATTTTTTGCGACATAACCTAGATGTGATGCACATTGAGAAGAACTTCTTTGGCAACATAATGAACACGATTCTAAATGTGAAAGGGAATACGAAAGACAATCTAAAGTCTAGATTAGACTTGCCTGATATTTGTTGTCGACCTGAGCTTCACATCACGAAAGATGGAACATTTCCAATTCCAGCGTTTAGGCTATCTAAGGATACAAAGGATGAGTTCTTCGATTGGATAATTCATAGGGTCAAATTCCCTGATGGATATGCATCTAATATGAGGAATTGTGTTGATATCGGGGAAGGCAAGTTCATTGGAGTTCAGAGCCATGATTGTCATGTAGTGATGCAACGCCTTCTTCCATTTGCGTTTACGTATCTCCTACTGAAAAATGTCCATGAGGCCATTGCAGGTATTTACTTTGTTGATTGTGTGAACTTACTTTTCTGTTGTAATTATCTAATACTTAAATGGTTTTTTCATTTACCGTGGTTGGGGCTTTCTTCCGCGACCTTAGCCGTAGGACCCTTACCGTTGACGGTCTTTCCACTATACAAGATAACATACCGATGATCCTTTGCAATATAGAGAAGATTTTTCCACTGTCATTCTTCGATGTTATGAAACATCATTTAATCCATCTACCTCGTGAAGCATCACTAGGCGGACCAGTTCAGTATCAATGGATGTATCCCTTTAAGAGGTACATGTTCCACTTAAAGAAGAAGGTGAAAAATCTTGCAAAAGTCGAGGGTTCTATTGTCGCAGAAAGCATCAATGAAGAGGCTGCAAATTTTGCAGAGTATTATTTTCCAAGAGATGTCCAGAAAAAGAGCCGAAGAACCTCTCGACATGATGATGGTGGTCAACATGCTATGTATCCTGTTTATGTCCCAAATGTGTTTCAGCAAATTGGTCGACTTAGCAGAAAAGGCAAGACTCACCGGCTTACAAAAAAAAAGTGGAAACACCTCCATATGTATATCCACTAATTGCAAAGATATTTTGGATTTCGAAAGGTAAACATTTACACATTGATATTAAAAATTTTAGTCACTTAATTCTTTACACATCTTGTACTTATTCAAACTATGTAGGATCTACATGGCACTTATCCGGGAATATTTTCATGATAAATCTGAAGAGGAATTGCAAGCTCATAAACAACTTGCTTTCCAAAACTGGCTACCATATTTTGTAAGTGTTCCATAAAATGAAGTTAAGTTTAGATTTTATAAGTGTTGGTTTATTTCTAACGTTTACATATACAGGTTAGAAGTGAGGTCTCCATTGGTCACATATTTCCATCTTGGTTGCTTGAAATTGTGAACGGGCCGACCAACAATGCTACGTCCTACCCGAGGTATTGCACAAGAGGATACGCCTTCAAGGTTCACCATTCAGTTAGTGGAATGTTGACATTGGACCATGGTATATCGTCTAGTTATGGTGATGTGGTGTACTATGGACTTCTTCGTGAGATATTGGAGGTCCAATACCCGGGGATATTGAACTTGCGATGCGTTGTCTTTTTTGTGACTGGTATAATCCAACCGATGGTAGGGATGCCAAATTGGACCAATTTGGTGTCACTTCGATACATTCGAGCAGAAAATTGGGAACATATGATCCCTTCATTCTTGCTTCACAAGCGGATCAGGTATAAAATTTTCTTAACATGAGTTATATTTTTTTATCTTTTACAAAGTTATAAATGTTGAACTTCATTATATGTAGGTATCTTACATTAAGTAGCCACACTTAAGTCACCGGAACGATCCTTGGATAACGGTCACGCAAGTAAATCCTAGAAGTGTCATAGAAGGAATTTCACAACAAGACCCTCTTCAACCAATTTGGGATGGTGTACTAGCACTGATACCATTTTGTCGCCGATTTCACGGTGTTTGGTGATCTAAATGTGGTTTTACATGACGTAGAAGATGGCTCGGGTGATGAATTTGCTTCGGACACAGATTCTTCACCATTGGATTATTCATATCATCTTCTTAGCATATTCGATATTTTATTTTTCAAAGTGGACATTTTTTGTAATATTTATGAATGTATAACTTATTTATAACTTTTGCTTAGTAGATTCGACATCATCTTATAGATTCGACATTTTTTTACACTATTCCTTTCATTAAATTAGATTAGTTACCTCAACAACAAATACCTATTCCTTTCATTAAATTAGATTTCGGATTAATATAAAAATATAATAAGAAAAGTCATACATTAAAAAAGATAGTTGCAAATAAAAGACAAAATGAGAATGTGAAAAGACATGAATGAAACCAAAACATCCGAAGAAGATATATCTTCCCTTAATAAACTAAATTTCAATTTTATTAAAAAATTTTAGGATATTAATAATGAGCCAAAATTTGCACTAATGAAAAGGTACAAATAAAAAACATACAAAAGTCACATAATTCTTTTGAAACAATTTTAAAGTCCCAATTATTCAAAGGAAACCCTTTTTTTATAATTGCATGTTAGAATTAAAACATAGAAAAAATTAGATAAACTAAAAATATATGTTCCTTTAATAAAAATAAAAATATAGAAACAGTTTGATAAAATAAATGAACAAAAAATGAAAAGACATGAATAAAAATTATAAAAGTCACAACTATTCAAAGTCCCCTTCATTTTTTTATTATTGCATGATATAATTAAAATATAGAAACAATTAGATAAAATTAAAATATATATTCAGAATTAAAATATAGAAAACATGAAAAAAATGAATAAAAACCAAAACCTCAACAAAATGAGAATGTAAAAAGACATGATAAAACCAAAACCTCCACAAAAAGTATTAATGTAAAAATAAAAAATGAAAAATCATACATTAAAAAAAGATAGTTACAAATAAAAGACAATATGAGAATGTGAAAAGACATGAATAAAACCAAAACCTCCACAAAAGATATCTCTTCCCTTAATAAAACTAGATTTCAATTTAATTAAAAATAATTGAAATTCATACATCTTTAACTGCACATCTTCCATTAAAGAGGAATGTTAATAAAAAAATGAAAAGACATGAACATAATATAACTTCCATAATAGACACATTTTCCATAAATAAAACTAATTTCAATTATTAAAATATTAAAAATTGAATGAAAAGACATAAACACAATATAACTTCCATAAAAGATACATCTTCCATAAATAAAACTAAATTTCAATTATTAAAAAACGAAAAAATCTAAACTCATACTTCTTTAATGACACCTATTTAAAAAATTACTTTTGTGAAAGTTATGTTATTATTCTTGTTTTTTTTATAATTTCATTTATACCTTTTCATTTCTTATACTTTTTTCTTAAAATTGATAGTCATAAATGATCTACGGTAGGATCAAGGAGCCAAAATTTGCACTAATAAAAATGTACAAATCCAAAAACATACAAAAGTAATTTTACTAAAATTAAGAAGTAAGTAGATACAAATGAAACAAAAAATAATGAGAATTAATTTTTGTTCTATACATAAAAAAAAACTCAAAAAATATAAATATCTATTGAAAAACAACTAACCATCATCATTTAAAAAAAAATGTAAATATCTTATAATAATCAGACTTAAAAAATAGCTCTAAGTTGAGATGAGTAATTATTATCATTTAAGTAGAGAAGAGAACAAGAAGATTTCAAGAAAAAACATTTAGCTAAAATTTCTTAATTAACAAATGAACAACAATTACAAGTAACTATTTATATATGAGTGAAAAGACAAAATTTAAAAGTCACAAATATTCAAATACACCCCTTCATTTTTTATAATTGCATGATAGAACTAAAGTATAGAAACAATTAGATAAAATAAAAATATATGTTCCTTTATTAAAAATATAGAAACAATTTAATAAAACAAACGAACAAAAAAAATTAAAAGACATGAATAGTAACGAAAACCTCAAACAAACACATATTCCTTTAATTAAATTAAAATTTGATTTAATAAAAAAATATAATTCTATGATATAACTAAAGTATAGAAACAATTAGATAAAATAAAAATATATGTTCCTTTATTAAAAATATCGAAACAATTTGATTAAACAAATGAACAAAAAAATGAAAAGACATGAATAGCAACCAAAACTTCAACAACAAACACATGTTCCTTTAATTAAATTAAATTTCGATTTAATATAAAATATAAAAATGAAAAATCATACATTCAAAAAAGATAGTTACAAATAAAAGAAAAATGAGAATGTGAAAAGACATAAATATTTAATGGATACGTATTCTAAAAAAGAAAAATATAGATTATGACATGGTTCGCTTCCTCTATGAAAATAAGCAACTCATCCCTATGGAAACTTCTCATTCGGTTAATTCACTCACTTTTGTGTTTAATAAATTTTTTAAATCCATTATATCAGGAATTAATATTGTTTTGTATTTAACTTCATTTTCAGCTACTGATGGAAGATAGTGACAAGACTTATGTGGTCTTCAAACAGTTTGCTAGTGGTCTATATGTTTATTGATTGTCCGGTTGAAGTTTTTTCGTTTCGGTTTTTAAAAATTCAAGTAGAATGTTGTCTGGATATTCAAAGTTGACTTGACTTGAACATGTAAAGTTTAATGTCAAAATTCACAATCTTCGCCTGATTCTATAAAGTCGTATCTGAGTAATCTTCAGACTCCATCTCATCAACTTTTATAACCGAGTCAATATTTTTTTACTTCTTAAAGTATTCATGTTTTGTAATAATAACTCAGCCTCTACGTTATTCATAATCATAATTGTTATTACTCACTCACAACACATGCATTATAATCCATTACTTAGTCGTAATCAAACATAACTAGGTCATAAATTCTTACCACGAAGATAAGTCAGCCATAAAGAAAACATGAATTAGTCGTAAACATAACTCAGTCATAAAGTAAGCATAACTCAGTCGTAAAGTAAACATAACTCAGCCGTAGAGTAAGCATAACTCAGCCGTAAAGTAAGCATAACTCAGCCGTAAAATAAGCGTAACTCAATCGTGACTCTTCAATTAATTTTTAAAATATTTGACATAACTAAAGAATTTAAATATTTAAATCAGCCGTCAAAAGTAACTCAGCCTTATTAAAATTGTAACTCAGTCGTATGAAAATAATTATAATCTGTAATCATTTGTTAGCAGTAATTCCGCCATATATAAACCAGAACTCATATATCATTTTACCAAAACTTAATCGTATCACAAAAACATCCATATCCATAAATCAGTTTCACATAATTTCCACTCTTGTTACTTTACAGAGGTAAAAAAAATTGAAGAGGCGGGAATACGAAAAATCGAGACTTTGATTTTTGTATTAAAAATATTTACTTTGAAGCGACAGTTCTCATTATCTCTCTATTTATTTCTCTGTTAGCTCTCTTAATCTGTTCACAAATTCACAATCTCTCTTTTTTTATTTTCCTCACAAACAGTACGCATGCAATATCTCTCTTTCAATTTTTATTTTTCTCACAAACATTACACATTCAATCTACTTCCCTCCTGCTTATCCAATGGAACCACCAAAGGGGCACCTAATCTCAAAATGTTGATTGTAATATTTCCTTATTATCTTATGCAACCTGAAAAGGTGCGTCTTGTGCTCTACATACGAAAGACGGCTTGTAATATTTTCTTGTGTCGTAATAGGCATTCTCAGCAATGTAAATGTGAATTCGTTATTGAGGGTAAATTAAAGTAGTAATTTCAATTCTATTATCTGTTAATTGGCTGAAATTTTTTCTAACTGCTTATTCTTATTATTTTTTCCAGCCACTTCAATATGATAGTGGAAAGACTCTTTACGTTTCCTCTTGAAGATGATATGAGAAAAATGATTCCTTTGATTACTGACCACCCGACAATATTCTTTGGTGCGGATGTGACTCACCCGCAACCTGGAAAAGTCTTGAGTCCTTCCATTGCTGATGTATATCTACAATAGGATAATGAGATCGAGTCAGAGGATTTCTCAGATATTGCTTTATTGAATCAGAACAAGATTGTGAATCAGAACAAGATTTCTCAAATATTTTTTTATTACAAGTTCAAGTCAAGGCAACTTCTAAGTTTTTTTAGAACACTTACAAATTGACCTAACTTGAACATGTAAGGTTTAAAATCGAATGTCACAATCTTGTTCTGATTCAATAAATCAGTCTCTCAGTAATCTTCAGACAATCTCATCAACTTTTACAATTGAGTTACTATTTTCTTACTTCTTACAGTAGTCATGTGTTGTAGTAATAACTCAGCCTTTATGTATTTCACAATCATAATTGTTATTACTCACTAGTAACACGAACATTAAAATCCATAATTCAGCCGAAATCAAATATAAATCAGTCATAAGTTCTTACCAAGAAGATAACTCAGCCGTAAAGTAAACATGAATCAGTCGTAAAGAAAGCCTAACTCAGACATACACAAAGGAAAACCCACCTGTTAGTAAGATAACTCAGCCGTAACGTTCATTTTAAATTTCATAACTCAGACATGCATTAAAAATAACTTAGTCATATCGTTTATTACTTTCTAAGATAATAATAATAATCTAGCTAAATGATAAACAATAACTCAGTCGTTTCATATATTAGCTGTGTATAATACGACTGAGCACTAATATCGAGAAATTTTATAACCAAGATAAATGTTTTATTTTGACACAATTATAAGGTAAACCCCTAAATGATGTCTACTATGTCATACTACGCAATTATTATGTCCTAATACCAGGCTATGATGTCTTATTACGTTATCGAGGTAAAAAAACTGAAGAGGCGGGAAAACAAAAATCGTGACTCTTTGATATTTAAAATATTTGACATAACTAAAGAATTATAATCGGTAAATCAGCCGTTAAAAGTAACTCAACCTTATTGAAATCATAACTCATCTATAGTTAAACCATAACTCAACCGTATAAAAATAATTCTAATATATAAATCATCCGTAAAGAATAATTGAACCATAGATAAGCCATAACTCAACCATCATTAAATCAGAATTTAGTCGTATCACAAAAACATTCAAATCTATAAATCAGTTTACATCATACAAGTTTTCACATTATGCCCACTCTTTCTACATCGAGAACATATGTGTTCTTTCCTTGGACGTTTATTTTCAAGTGCAACTTCTAAACCTGATTTCATCTTTTTTAAGGTTTTCCTGGTTGTTATAGAATATAGTTGAATCAAAAGGCTTGTATGATGTAAACTGATTTATAGATTTGATGCACTGAATCAAACGGCTTAACCGCTTCAGCGTATGTGTTAACCAAATAAGTGTTGTAATAGTACGTACTGCACAGGAATATACGAGAAACATTCATGTACTCGGCATTTGCGATTGCATGCGCACATGGTAATTTGTCATGTTAGAAACGCTTGCATGGGCAAGTTCTCCCCGTCAAGTTAACAACACGCAAAGACGACTCGTATTTAACTTAAGTATGATGAGTATCAATCAATTGCACCTTAAACAGTTTGGCGGCATCAATGTGATCCTATTATCAAATTATCAAAATATAGAATAGAAAATGTTACGGCTTAATTAGATTTATACGAAAAATATATAAACTGTGATGGCTAACTTATTAATTGTGACGGTTAACTTACTTGTAGTAGTTTCTCGACACAGCAGGTAAGCGTGGTTGGCTACAATATAGCATCCTCTCTCTGTTTAGCAACCATTAGGTCATCATATCCCGTATCAATTCTAATAGTTCGGAAAAATGTTAAGACGTCTAGCATTTGACAGCGCTCTGTTCATTAATTCTTTTATGTTCGTAGTCATCAAATTTTACCTTTCACCCGGAAAATGGACACGCGCCCACAGTCGGACATTAGCTCTTTCGAGGTAGCCATGAAGTTCAAGATTAATCACTTTAATCTCCTCGAAAATCGCATCAAAATCAGGCATCCTAAAATATATTGCCGCTTTCTTCACCATATGAAAAACTCTTTTCCTTTGTACCGTCCCAAAATGTTCTTATATAAATGGTATGTGCAAATTCCTCGAGAAGCTAGCGGATACACATTCAAAATTGCTTTCCCTATTGACTTATGCTTATCTGAAATTATCGCAAGATCCTCCTCGTCGGAAATCAAAACTTTTAGTTGCATAAAAAACCATTCCCATGATTCATCATTTTCAGTGTCAACCACAGCGAAAGCTATTGAAAAAATCTGAAAATTACCATCCTGAGCTAGTGCTGTAAGAATCTTCCCTTTGTATTTACCATTAAGAAACATGTCATCTACGATCACAACTTTGCACATGAAAAGAAACCCAACTATGCTTTCACTAAACGAAAGGAACACATACATGAATCTTCCACACTCATTGATTTGAAGACGCGCAATTGTACCCGGATTTTCCCTTCTTATTATGTATAAGTAAGAAGGCAAGTTATCAAACCCAATCTAAGGTGTTCCCTCATCGATTTCCCTTGCATATTGCGTCATCTTATGTGATTTTCAATATGGCATCTGTCCACATGACGATTCGAATAATTCAGCCGCATCACATAATTAAGTCAGTCCCATCGAAATCATAACTCAACCTTAACTTTAATATAACTCAGCCTTAATGTTAATATAACTCAACCTATCGTTGATATAACTCAGCCCAACCCTTTAAATAACTCGGCCGAAAAAAATAAATATCTTTATACCAAACTACTTATTGATAGCTATTCCGACACTCGAAGGTAAAAGGGACGGACCAATGTCGCCGAGAAAGTCCCTGTAAAACTATCCTAAAATATTTGGTGTTACTTGTCGAGATCGATTAGAATGCTCAGTTGCATAACATGTACGATCTGAATCGTAAATACGAACGTAAAATGTCTAGGAATCCTCTTGTGTAGAAGCACGAACTCTCTAGTGACATCCCGCAACCCAACACTCAACAACTAGTGTATCCATATCGGATACGACTACATCAAATTCAAATTGATCCCTCAATGTAAGAAGTTTCAGTCATCTCACCAAATCGGATTTACTCTTTTATCATTGCCCTACCGCAATGTGTAGCAAAGCCATCTCTGACCTTATAACCTCTGGATTCCCATTACATCCGCTCATCGACCAGCTATGAGATCTCTTCTTTGGAGGTAGCGTCGTTGAATCTTTGTCTTCTAATGTAGACTCACCGTATGAGATGAAGTTATCATCTTCAGACGATGTACCATCTGAGTCGTCGAACATGTCAAATCGGCTTACAAATTGATCATCTTCTTCGTCTTCTTTGACTACTTCATCTTTCCGCCTACTTTCTTTCTTTTTTTCTCCATCCACTTTACTATAGCAGTAATTTTCATTGTCCTCGAAATGGAAACCATCATAACCCCTCACTATAAACATCGTAAATAAATTCAACGTATGAGCGTTCTCTTTCTGAGCTAAAATTATATAACATTTTACTCTTCTCTCTTGCTTCATCATTCAAACGTAGATTTTCGATTTTCCATAGGCTTAGAAAACCTTGAAACAATCGAGTATTAGAGACATAAAATGGTGGAGTATCGTGCACCATTATAGCTAAGCTGAATCTGATGCCTCAGCTCATTCAATATGTAGTCATCGAATAGCGACTTTTTGAGTTTTTCGCGTGTTGTTTTCCCATCTATATGCAGAACTCTACAACCTATTGTTGGCATCGAATACATATATGTTTCTCTTAACCCAGTTACCGGAAACAAAAAGTCCTTGATCCATAAGCTCTCCGAGAAAGATGAAGAAACAAATGAAGAAGATAGAACAATGGGTAAGTTGTAACAGGTTTTTTTGACATGAAAAATAAGAACTGATGACATGGATGATGACATGGCAAATAGGTAAGTCAACAACCATACAAACACATAACTCAGTCTAAATATATCAGCCATCAAATACAACATAAGTCAGTTGCAAAGTGAATGTTAAACTAGTAATTAATCTTTCGCTAATTAATTAGTCGTAATTAGGCAAGGAAATCGTAAGTCATCCCTATTGTCAACTAAATCAGCTGTCAAATGAATGTTATTCTAGTAATTAATCTTTCGCTAATAGGTCAGCCGTAAATACGCTGATACAGCTATTTACGGCTAAGTATAGATAACTCAGCCGTATAAACATCCAATAAGTTAGTCGTGAATTCAATAACTCAGTCAGCTGATGATCATTAAATCAGCTGGCAAAACATGACTTAGCCATTTCATAACTACAAATCAGTCAAATTTTTGACAACTCAACCCACCGATGTATAAGTCAAATGTAACTTGAGTCCGTAAGTTACTCATTATCACATAAATCAACCAAATTTATCTAAGTAAGCTGTCACATGAGGCTGACTTATGATAGTAAGTCAGCCGTTAACACATAAATCAACTAGTTTTATTTAAGTAAGCCGTCACGAGATGTTGACTTGTGTCCGTAAGTCAACCAATTTCTCATAATTTAGTCGCGTTGTGTAACTCATCTGCAACGTAACCATAACTCAATTGTATCGTAGTAAGTAGCGCTTCATGGCTACGTTCATTAATGCATGACAGTGAATTTCTACGTGGCGAATGACATTCCTATAAATACGTTTTTTGTCACAACGTAATATAAGGGTACGGTGGGCATTTAAAAGTCGTAGTAATATAAAAAAAAATTTGTATGGTTCTAGTAATTTGTAATAGAATGTGTGTTGTTTATGTTAACTTCCCTAATATATATTTTCCGAATACAATATTTTGTGTCCATATAAGACAAAAATTATCTATTTATAGAGTACAAAAATTATGAATCTTTGCATATTTTATTATTATTTTTTAAATATATACTATGATATATTTTTAAAAAAGATATAAAATAAAAAATAAAATTATTTGACATGTGGTAGGAGAGACAAATCTATATAATCATTTAGATTGTTACACATGGCTAGAAAGATAGAGTGTATAACATATCCATACACACTCTCTCCACTCCAATAGATCACACAGAGAGGGTATAACCGAGACAAAAAAAAATTTCTCTTTTTTCAAGAAAGTACACCAATAGAAAAAAATATCTCAGTAGTAATGACTTTACTAGAGTGCACTAGAGTTTAAATTCATTTTTATTATATCATCATTAAAAGATACATAAAATCATATTTTCATCGGTACTTGTTAATACAAATGTTCCTAAAGATATTATTAGGATAAATTTTTTCAGGAAAATAATTAAGTAAAAAGTATTAGAAAAGTGTTCTCACTGCATCACAACATTCTTTTGATATACGCTGAAAAGATCACTTTCCCTTAATCTCNTCTCTCTCTCTCTCTCTCTCTCTCTCTCTCTCTCTCTCTCTCTCTCTCTCTCTCTCTCTCTCTCCTCTTCTCCTCTTCTCCTCTCTGGATATCAAATCTAGTACATGGTTCGATGAGAGTTGAGAGGCAAAGACCTTCAGCGTCTGTCTTCGAATCAAGTAGCATACCCCGTCATTCCCCCATTGTTGGTGATGACTTCGATTAGCCATCGGTGCCACCGTCGGGTCTTTGTGCTCAGGTTTGATCCAATATATCGACTCCTTGGGTATTCGCCGCGACTCACTTCCGGTTCGGTATCTTGGTCTTCCCTTACTCACCAAATCTCTTACCTCTCTTGACTATGCGCCATTAATTGATAAAATTCGTATGCGTATTAATTCCTGGTCTGCTAAGTTACTCTCTTTTGCAGGGCGTCTTCAACTGATTAAGTCAGTGGTTGTGAGTACAGTCAATTTCTGGCAATCGGCGTTTCGCTTGCCTAAGCAGTGTTTACGTACTATTAACAGTCTTTGCATTTCTTTTCTTTGGTCAGGAACAACAACTAATCACCACATGTCTAAAGTAAGCTGGGATGATGTATGTCGGCCAAAAGATAAAGGCGGTCTCAGGATTCGACGTTTTGAGGACACCTCTATTTTTTTCTCTCTCACTTATCTGGCGGCTTTTCTCAGGCACACCCTCTCTTTGGTCAGCCTGGACACGTCATTATCTTCTTCGCCATTCTACTTTCTGGGATGTCGTAGAATCAGGCAGGAGTTCATGGATGTGGCGTAAACTCCTCAAAATTCGACCATTAGTAGCTACCTTTCTTCGATTCAATCTCCGCAACGGACACCGTGCATCTTTCTGGTATGATTCTTGGTCCACTCTTGGTCCTCTTATTGATCGTGCAGGTGTGGCGGGTTTTTGGGAACTAGCCATTCCCCAATCCGCATCGGTAGCAGAGGCCACTACTTCCACCCGATGGCATATCCATCGATCTCGGAGTATTTCGCACTGACTCCTTCATGATCTAGTCATGGCCCTTCCCCTCCCTAATCCCGAAGCAGGAGCGGATATTCCTTTATGGAAGCATGGACAAGATCTCTACAAACCGGTTTACTCATCCAAAATGACCTGGGCCCAGATATGCACTTCTTTTCCTCGCGTTAGTTGGGCTAACTCGATTTTGTTTTCCCATCATATTCCCCGTTATGCGTTTGTTGCTTGGCTTGCTATCTTTGACAGGTTATCTATGGGTGTACGAATGCGTGCCTGGGGTCTACAACAATCATGCACTCTATATGGCAAAAGAGATGAGACTCGCGCTCACCTGTTCTCGCCTGCCAATATTCATTCACCGTATGGACTGACCTGACTAGTTGTATACTTTCCGGACTCATCACCCCAGATTGGACAACAACACTCTTGCTTCTTAGTCGTCGAACACTGAACGCTATGGACAGTGTTCTTATCCGCCTTTGTTTCCAAACAACAATCTACTATCTATGGCGTGAAAGGAATGACCGAAGACATGGACGCCCTCCTATCACGAGTGCTTCACTCCGATCTTTCATCACGCAAACGATCTCCAACAGGCTCGAGGGTTTATCTTACCCTTCTACTTCGGCTCTACATGCTCTTCCTCATCGATGGCGGCAGTATCATCATCTTTGATGCTACCACTAGTCTCCCACCTTTTCCGATCCAGCTCTATCGACTTATTGCCTTATGGGGTTGTACTCTTTTTCCTCATTTTAGTTTTGTCCCATTGAGTTTTCTAGAATGAGGTTTTAACGAGGCAACCCGGCATCCTAGCTTTTTCTATTTTCTGTACAAGTTGCTTTGCTACTCTTTTTTATACATAAACCTTTTTCTTTTAATATATAAATTTAACATTTCATAAAAAAATGGTTTGACTATTGTATATCTTGTTTTATTGGATTCACTTTTTTATATGAAATTGGGTGCGAGAAACTAATGTATAAAGTATAGAGATTTTTATTCAACTAAAATTACATAAATATTTTAAAATAAATTTTTTTATAAAAAATTATTTAAATTATAAATATTTTAAAATTATAACTTGAAGGTTAGCTACGGGTTCTAAAACTCATTAATATCAGATTTTTAACCCTCTAGGTTAAATTTTTCAATATTTTATAATTTAAAATATTTTAATAAATTAATGCATTTTTGAATTTTGGTTTTTTAATGAATTTTTGTAATTTTAGTTGAACCAAAATCTCTATGTACTAGATATTAGTAGGTCATGTCGCATGATTTTTCACGAGTTTGAACTGATTTAAAATTTGTTTAAGTATGCTTATTTAAACTCTTTATAACAATATTAGTTGGTTGAAACATGTTAGTTATCATAATTGCATTATTTGATTATGTTTAGGCAAATAACGTCAAAATCACCAAAATTTAGAATTATTGGTTTACAGTCCATTTATAATTTGTCAATTTTTGTAAAGTTAATATATGTTTAAGTATGCTTATTTCTAAACAATAAAAATTGGTTGAAAACTGTTAACTATCACTATTATAATATTTTGATACTGTTTTAATGAACCACATCAAAATTATTAAGTCCTTAATATTATTAATCTTATAGAGGTTTTACTGAATATCAAATTTTTATAAATTAAACTTGGAGAGTACGTGACAGGAGTATTTATAACATGAATAGCTTAGCAAACATTTGAAAGAAAAAAAAGTAAATTTGATTGATCGTTATTATGATTATATCATTATAGTATTATTACAAGAAGATTAGAAATTTGGTCCT
>OVBE01005060.1:0-22493 GCA_900406425.1 Iberis pinnata | reverse complement strand
ATATATATATATATATATATATATATATATATATATATATATATATATATAATTTTACGTTTGAGAGCCTTTAAAATATAAGGACGAGCTTATAAAATATAGGAGCTCGAGACCAATGTTTTATTTGACTATGTCCAGAGCCGGCCCTGAACATTATGAATTATAAAAAAACACGTACAATCCCCATAGTTCAAAAATGGACAAAGTTTAAAATTGTCTTTGTATCTCGTTCCTTGTTTGGGTATACATATCGAGAGAGAAAGAAATAGGCCGTTACTGTTAAGCCCAAGACTTTGGAGGACCAAACTTGCAATTATTAAAGAATGGAAGTTGGGTGACCTGGCGCCAAAGTGAGGATCACGAGCTTTGCTACTAAACTAAGCTCTATTGCGAATGAAGCAATTGTTCTCGGTAAGAAATACAAGGAGAAAAAGCTTGTCAAGAAGCTGNATACAAGGAGAAAAAGCTTGTCAAGAAGCTGCTCAGATGCTTACCTCCTAAGTATCATGCTCACAAAGTCGTACTGAAAATGGCAATGAACACCGATGACATGAAGTTTGATCAATTGGTAGGAATGTTAAAAAGCAGAAGAGTTGGTAACTGAGAATGATAAACTAACTAAATCTAAGGGAATAACCTTCACAACTCACACTGGGGACAATCGGGTTCAACAAATTGAAGAAAATTTGAGCCTCATGGCGAAAAACATCAATAAGATGGTGAAACGGTTTGAGAAAGGACAAAATAGAACTCAGAACCGATTCCAGAAACAGGAAAGAGACCGAACTGGTTCTAGAAATTCATGGAATGAAGTTGGTAGAATTGCTCGGAAGAAAGACTACAATGTCATGAATGTGAAGGGTATGGACACTTCAGGAATGAATGCCCACTTACGAAGAGAAAAGAGCTCAAATGCATTGAATGCAAAGGATTTCAGCATACAAGAAATGAGTGTCCTAGTTCTCTGAAGAAAATTGACAAATCTCTTCTCTGTTTCAGTGACACTGAGTCAGATGGAGATGATGATGAAGAAGAATTAATGCTGAACTTTGTTGCTCTTGTGTCACACACTGATGTTAGTGTAGAAGCAGAATCATCAAAGGGGGAATCTGATGATGAACACATTGATCCAAAATTGGAGATCAAGAATATGTATGACAAATGTGTGATGTTGAGCAATGAAAATCTTTTGCTGATAAAAGAAAAAGCTATGCTGAAGGCTCACTTAAACATACTGGAGATGGAATGGAGTGAATGTATCAAGGATGAGCCAAAAGGAGAAAACAATTCAGTAAAAGAAAAAGGAACTGAATTCATGCAACTTAAGAGGAATTGATTATTCATCTAAAAGAAAAGTAGGAGATGAATCAGAGGTTAGGAAGGCTCTCTGAGATAGTTGAACAAGAGAGGAGAAAGCAACAAGAGCTGGAACAAAAGTTGACAGAGAATCACAAAAAATCAGAATGCTTAACAGTGGAACAAAGAGTCTCGATCAAATCTTAAGCATGGGGCAACCCCCAAAAGTGAATTGGGGACTTGGTTTTCAAGGAGCAGAATCTTACTCTACTTCTGAGTACAAGGATATGTCAAACTTTGTTCCAAAATAGGCAAAGGCACCAATCAATGTAAAAGTCGTTGAAGGAAAGGTAGCCAAGAAAGTACATATCAAGAGAGGATGTCACTTTTGTTGTGTATCTGGACATAGCTGGAAACGATGCTACACTATTCGCACACAGATTAAAAGAGCTTGGAGTATGAGGGGGTGCTATGTGGAATCAACGAAGTTTATAAAGGCTTGGATTCCAAAGGATATTATGTATGCAAGAAGGCAAAGTTATGAATCTTTTGGAGGAAGTTATGATCCAGTAACTCTGCAAAGTTTTAGTGTTGTGTGTCATACATCTACCACACATTCAGAAGAAGTGAATGACATTGCTTATGCCTCTGCCAAAGCTCAAGAACATGAAGCATGGTACTTTGACAGCCGGTGCTCGAGACATATGACTGGACAATCAGATGCACTGAACTCTCTCACTAAAGTCAAAAGTGGAAAGGTGACGTTTGGTGATGGCATTCAAGGAAAAATATATGGTGTAGGAAATATTGATGATCCAGAGCATCCACAACTTGTTAATGTATACTATGTTGAAGGCCTCAAAGCAAATCTTATTAGTATTAGCCAGCTATGTGATGAAGGATTAATAGTTGTGTTTACCAGTGTAGATTGCAAGGCCCTAAATGAACAGAATGAAGTCATGTTATCAGGAATACGATCTGGTAATAAACTAAGTGGATATACAAGAACAAAATTGATGATGATGGGAATGTGATTAGGAACAAAGCAAGACTTGTAGCCCAAGGATATTCACAGATTGAAGGTATTGACTTTGATGAGACCTTTGCACCAGTTGCACGACTAAAATCTATAAGATTGCTACTTGGGTTGGCATGTAAGCTAAGAATTAAACTGTATCAAATGAATGTGAAAAATGCGTTTCTGAATGGTGTGTTACGCGAAGAAGTATATGTGCAACAGCCCAAAGGGTTTGAAGACCCACAGTTTTCAAACTATGTGTACAAGCTGAATCGTGCTCTCTATGGACTTAAGCAAGTTCCAAGGGCTTGGTATGAACGGATGACAGTTCATCTAGTAAAATTAGGATTCAGGCGTGGGAGTTTGGATAAAACCTTGTTCATCTTACACAAGGAAGGAGACATTCTGATTGCTCAAATCTATGTTGATGATATTATTTTTGGGAGTACAAATCAGAAGACGATTGATGAATTTGTTCGGCTATGACAAAAGAAATTGAAATGAGCATGGTGGGAGAGCTAAATTATTTTCTAGGTCTACAAGTAAAGCAATCTGAACAAGGGATCTTTGTCTCTCAATCCAACTATGCAAGGAACTTAGTGAAAAGATTCGGTCTGGAAGCAAGAAAAACGGAAAAAACATCAATGAGCACAACTAACAAGCTGTCAAAAGATGAATCAGAGAAGAAAGTGGAAGAAACGATGTATAGAGCAATGATTGGTAGTCTCCTATATCTAACCGCTAGTCGACCAGATCTGTGTTTGAGTGTTGGTCTATGTGCTCGATATCAAGCAAATCCAAAAGAGTCACATCTCACTGCAGTAAAATGTATCATCAAATACGTTAAGGGTACAACAGATTACAGTTTGTATTACACACAAGAAACTAATGTCAATCTTGCAGGTTTTTTTGATGCAGATTGGACAGGTTTCTTAGATGATCGTAAGAGCACATCAGGAGGGTATTTCTTTCTCGGTAATAACCTTGTCTTATGGCATAGTAAGAAGCAGAATTGTGTCACTCTCTCTACTGTGGAAGCGAAATATATTGCCCTAGGAAGTTGTTGCACACAACTTTTATGGATGAGACAAATGCTAAGTGACTACGGTATGAGTTCTGAACCACTACTTGTTCATTGTGATAACATGAGTGCAATTAATATCTCAAAAAAGCCTGTACAACATTCTAGAACAAAGCATGTAGACATAAGACATCACTTTGTTAGAGAGCTTGTTGAGGATAAACTTGTGATAATCGAACATGTTTCCTCTGAAAATCAACTTTCATATATTTTTACTAAACCTCTTGATTTAAACACCTTCTTAGGGCTTCGAAAAGCTTTAGGTTTTTGTGAACTCTAAAAACCTACTAAATAAACTTGTACAGTTCTAGGTGATAAGTGGTTATGATTTGTTGAGATAAAAACTTTTCTTAAAAACCTCTTGCTAAGCAAGTCACACATTGAAAAGAGCTGCTCTTCATGCATCTCAAAGGCAGTAAAATCTAAGAGTACCAATAGAGAAGAAAACTCTTCCTGGATGAAGATGCAACCATATTTTCATTTAGGCTTAGATCACTTTTTGGATAGGTGTGAAACACACTAATGACTATGTAAGACAAAGAGCATTCAAATTTGCACAAATAAAAAAAAAATTGTGTGACAGCTACTCGGCTGAGAAACAGCTACACAAGGGCAGACAGAAATAAGAAACATTTTTTTTTTGTGACAACTACTCGGCTGAGAAACAGCTACACAATTGTTTCTAATAATAAAAATAAAAAATGCTCAAGTCCATGGTCATTCTTGTGTTTCTAAAAACAAACTCTAAGCTACTGTCATGAGATTCATGATGATGCGTAGACTATCTTTGTGTGATCAACAAGTGTGAAAGCTCCTTGACTCAAGAAATAGCTGCCTTGTTGAGCTGGTGAGTTGATTCTCTTCTCCATCTTGCTCTTTTTTCATCTCAGCAGATTATGATTACCTCATTACTTGGTCCTATCTTTTATCCGGTTCTAAATATTCTTTCAAATGTTGGTATTAATTCTGGGTTTAATCTTTACTGTTGGTTTTTAGCTGATTATCTCTGGTACATGTCTTGTGCCTTACATGGGGACCTCCCTTGCTATTCTACTTAGTCATATGTTCATCTTGTCTCATGCACAAATCTACTATCACATTATGTTTTCATAGCGGGCTTAATCTCATTTTGGGCTTCAAAGAATTCATGCTTAATCTCATTAATGATGAAGGCAACTGATAAATATTTTAGTTCTCTGTTTTTTTTTCTCTTTCCATGAACTATGTGTGTGTGACACATTTCTATCTGTTTTAGTTTCCTTGAACTATATCTGTGTTTTCTTGACCTATGAGTGTGTGACTCACATTCACAAACCTTTTTTGTTGAATGGATCTTATTTTGGATGTTGCAGTTAAACTGCTTGTTACAGAATTGTCTTTATGGTTGCTCTGCGACTAATGCACTTATGAATGCTATATAATAGTTGTGGTGTTACTTAGTTGGTGTAAACAGGTGCTTGATTTCAGACATTCAAATAAACAGGGGGAGATTGTTAAGTCCGAGACTTTGGAGGACCAAACTTGAAATTATTAAAAAAATGGAAGTTGGGTAACTTGGCGCTAACGTGAGGATCAGAACAAGAAGATATTGACGAGAAGAGATAAGAAAATCTAGAAGAACAAGAATATCTTAACAAAAAGATATAGCGAAATCAAGAATAAAGAAAGATTCTAAAAGGAAGATTTAGAGATCTAAGCAAGGACAAAAAGGCGAAGGAGGTTCTTAACCTAGCAATACTTTAAGAAAGAAAATCAGAGAGATAGAGCTTGATCGTGAAAGAAAGATTACGAGGGTTTTGGGTTTCTCATTGGTGAGTGAAAAACAAGTGTTACACATCTGTTGGTGTGTGTGAGACATGGTAGTTTAGGAACTGGTCAGTGTCGAATCAAGAGTTCTTGAGGTCGAATTAATCTGATTAAACAGATTTGTAAGATTGTTTAAATAATTCTTAATAAAGTGTGTTAATAATAAGATTTCTTATTTTCTCGTGAGGTATTAGAACTTTCAGTTACAAATCTCTTTTTTTTTTTTTTGTGAAAAGAGACTTAGGTCTTATATAACATGTCTGATTGCTTTAGTACATGGTTTTTGACTTAGTCCATGGATTTCACTATTATTCGATAGTTAGATATGATATTCTAAAAAAAAAAATTGTGGAGTTCTTTAATGATATTTTGAAATCTGATCCGGATCTGCGGTTAAACCGGTAAAACATGTGATATGACAAAGAGTCCGAGTCGAATTTGTCTCAAAAACCGTCACTTAAAAAATCGGTAAAAACCGCGGTTAAACCACGATCCGGGTCAACCGGAAGAATCATGTCCTTATACTAATTAATAAAATAAAAATAGTGCAACTCTAGTTAATAAAGTTAATATATATATACTATTTTGTGAATTTATAGACAATGATTGAAAATTTCAATATGTCATCCGAAAAATACGACGAAAATATAAAAAAATAAATGAAAATTAGTTAAAATTATGTTTTTTAACATTAATTGTTTTGTCATAATTCTTATACTATTATTCTAGTTTTTTATACTAAGGTATACATTTTGAATTACTAGATTACATTTATTGTTATACATTTTTATCATGATTTTTTATTATTTAATAAAAATTATATATCAAAATTGTTAGAAATTATAAGAAGTTTTATTTTATTTTTGTAAATTAATATAATATTTGTGTAAGATATAAACCTACAAATATATAAAATAATAAAAATATTCATTAAACTATTGAACCGCGGTTGACCCGCGTTGACTCAGAAACCTGGTGACCCGGATGATCATTCAGTTTGATCTCCGGGTCGATTTTCATAACAATGTATATGACTAAAAAGATAAATACATTTTGATTTTGATGACTTAAATAATCAAATCAATTATTTTCAATTTTTTATGCACAACCATTCATCTATAAACTTATGTATTACATCTTTATAGTGTCAATGTATACGTAAAAGGGAAATTTACAAAAATATTTTTTAAAGTTCGTGTACTAAAAATATCACACACTTTTAACTATTCTAAAAATAACAAAAACTTAAAATATCTTTAAATTTTCAAATTTAAATTTTGAATTCGCATAAGTAAACTCTAACCCCATCAAAACTAAACTTTAAACTTAATTCATCAACCTAAACCAAATTTTTTTAATTATAAACTTTTAAAATTCAATTGTTTATGTTTGTGGTATTATAGAATGACTGAGACCGTGTGAAGTTTATGTTTGTGGTATTATATAAACTTTTAGAATATGAAGTTTTTTGTGGTATTTTATGAAATTACTTTACTTTTAAAACTTCCATCCTTTTCCCCCTAATTTTCATCTAAAATATTAACCAATATGTTGGTAATTTGATAATGTAGAATAGTTCTTAGAAATTTTGAATATTTGTAAAAGAAAAATTGATTATTATTTTAAACAAAATTTCGGGTAACTAATACTAAACCCCCCCCCCCTCCCCTCCCCTCATCTTCAAAAAGTAAAAAAATATCATTAAATTGTTTTTTTAAGTATCACAAACATTATAAGTCATTTTAAGGGTTTATAATTTAATTTTTAAATTTGGATTCACTAAATATAGTTTGGGGTTTATTTCTTAAAGGGGTAGTGTTTGGTTTTATGGGTTGGAGTTTAGATTTGAAATTTTAAAACTATTTTAAATTCATGGTATTTTTGAAAAAAACAATTTTGTAGTATTTTTGAAAAAAATGTGGTATTTTTGAAATAAACTAAAAATGTACGATAATATTAGAATATATCTAGTTTTTTTGGGTATTTTTTAGAATTTCCCTACTAACTAAATGTTAAAAATTTAATTAAACAAACAGCTAATTCAATTCCTAATGCAAGCAAATTAGTCGTGAAGGCAATCGTTTCCCAACTCAAAACAACTAATAATTTTACATGTTTTTGGCGTTTCCGTGATCCTAACCGGCGAACGTTTGGCAGAAGACATGAACAAGAAAAATCACTGAAATACTAAATGATCTCTTTTGGGCCTTGGGCCTTGTTTTCTCGCTTGTCATTTCTCTTTTCTTTAAGTGGATTTCCGGTCTCATCTTTTTAACAGTCTTTAGTTTGTATCTTTTAAACTGTCTTTAGTTTGTATTTAATGTGTATTTTGCTTCTCTTATTTGGCTCCGCGTACGTATCTATTTCTGTTTAGGATATCTCTACAAGAATACTTCAAATTTGAAGTGTGTAACACTATCACGTGTTTTTCTCCAACGGTAACATTTGAAATTAAGGTACTAGTAACATCAAATACTTTTTCTCTCTCCATCAACTCTCCTTCTACATCTAGTTCTGTTCTAGATCGGCAGGACCTGTATGGAGATTTAGAGGTAGCGAGCTTCTCCTTCTCCGTTCGAAGCGTCCCTCGTGCACCGTGTCTTCGGGCTCGCCGACTAATTCCAGAACCGGCGAGCTCGCCCGTTTTGCCCTTTCACCCTTTTTCTTTCTTGGTTTTGCTTCTTCTCTCACTTTTGGATTCACGGTGGTTTTGTCTCTGCGAGTTTAGTCGCTTTTTCGTGGTGGTTCCGGCCACCTCCGCCGCAGGGAAGAAGCAAGGCGGTCGGTGAGGTGTGGAAGGAAGGGACCTCAAGGTGTGGCCCCGGGTGGTTTTGCCGGCGGTAGTGAGGCGTCGGGATTATGCAGTGGTGCGGGAACCACCGTTGCATGAACTCGCCGTTAAACCAAGGCCAAAGGCGTCTCCGCCGTTCCTGGGTTATTGCCGGAAACCTAGCTCTTCCTCTCCTCCTTCTATCGTGGCGTTCTCGAGACCAGCCTCCTCCTTCTATTCAAAAAACGAAGCCATCGTGGACGACGGTGCAGCGTCGTCTCGGCCCTCGTCGTCGGGTCGTCGGCATAGCAGAGTCGGCGCATCCGCAGTCTACCGGCGGCGAGAGAAGCTTGGTGGTTTTCATTTTGCTTCTAGGGTTTTTTGTTCCCAATGTCGGGTCCGGGCCTGTTATTGGGCTCAGAAAGCCCATCTGAATCCTTTGTGTTCTTAGAAGTTTTACCAAGTTATGTAATTGGGCTGATTGGTGTATTTTGGGCTTATATCTGGAATTAATAAAGTAAAACCTTTATAAAAAAAAAAATTCAAATTTGAAGTGTCAAAAATGATATATTTTGCAATATAATCCATATTTTGTTCATAATTAATTAATATCATACAATTTTATACATAAATATAAAACATCCATCAATATTTTACATCAACTTTTTACCGGCAATATTTTGATGACCTTTAAGGTAGTGAATCAAATTTAGGTGGATATTAATTAGTTAGATGTGATATTTTTATTTGGATAAAATTTGTGTGTTATGTAATTTTTTTATTGCTCTCTTTTATATTAAATTTCTTTGATGTTTTTTAAAAAATATTAATAGTATGTGATCTTATATTTTAATATTATAACTTTAATTTATATGTTTCTAAATATAAAATGCATAAATTAGTATACATTTAAAATAAATTATAAAAATGTTGGTATCAAAATAATAATTATACAATTTAAAAATATTAAATAAATAAATCTAGGGATTCAAATCTTTTTTTCAATATAATCAGGTATATATAGAAAAAACTAAACGATCTATTACAACTTGTGGATTATTGTACTAGGTTACAATCAAATTCTACTTCTAACATCAATCTTGCTTTCTTCACATCAGTTTCTTTGCAGTTCGCAGCACTATATCGACCATAAGCAAAAGGGTTGTCAGATGTACCATACCTCAAAGCCACACCGAAATTGCGAAAGCACGAGTCTCTACTTGATAATCACCAAGAAGACAGACAGTATTGACACGGATTCAGATCATATCTAACCATAAGTATGTGATTGTCTCTGACTAACCCCTAAAAATTGAGAGATGTAGCCACAATGTTTCTGGTTAAGCCTGTCTTCTCATGTTACATTTGGTGTGGGGACTCGAACCGTAACAAGGACAACGCGAGCATCCTGTATTACCAAAGGCAGTTTATATGCATTCTAAGTACATACTTCTAGGATCAGTAGAAGATTGTAGGATATGAAGCAAATTGAGAAGAGAGTAATAGGCTTACGAGAGAGTGTTAGCTACATAGAATATTGGAAGCCTCCCTAAACCTGCACATTTCCACCTACTTCTCGGGTCTGCTATAGATTTTTCAGGTCCTGATCCTGTAGCAGTTAAAACAAACTAAAACAGATTCTAAATGTTAACACCGGTTTATTTGTTACCAAACAACCAAAAGAGACAATAATAAAACGTTTACCAGTGGAAACAGGATGGCCATAAGCGATCCGCTCACAAGAGGAGAAAGGAAGAAAATAGCCAACACGCAGGGGCTTCCTAAAAACCAAAACCAAAAATAAAAGCAAGCATTTAGCTTTTCCATCTATTAGCATCTCCAACGTAATCAATAGAGTTGAAAAAGTTACCGAAACCAACAAAGAACGCCCAGTTTGATTCAAAAAAGTCCAGCCTTTTATCCAGAGGAATCCCAGAGAAGTTCCACTTATATCTACATCAAGAACCTGTATCTAGTAAGTTTCAATACTCTTAACTAACTCCATTTCTAGATACTATTACATAGACTTAAGTGTAAGTTGAGAGAATTCATAACATACTCATAGCAATAGTAGGCATACATCCATGAAAGAAGTAAGAAGTTCAATGTCTTCCCAATATATGGTATAAAGCCAACAACCGAAACCTGCTTTGTAGACTCCATTAAGTTATCATACGATTCATACTTTCAATGAAAGTTTCACAAAGGGAAAATCATATTACCTCCAGAAAAAAGAATGTCAAAAGTAGTACCGAATACACTTGCTCTCCTATATCGGTGATCACCCTGAAAAGAATTGCGTAACAAAAGGAAATTGGCTTAACATTGCAATTGAATTTTTTTAAACTTAGGCGACTCAGTATTAGACACATTACCCTCCAAGACCAGAAGAAGTCCTTTCAGCATTTGCTGCTGGAGATTCACCTTGTCCTAATGCTTCGAATCCATGCTTTGCAATATCGGTATACCTGAACATTAGATATCCTCATGACCTCAGTCTAAGCGAACAAAGAACCAAAAAGGCATAAGAAAAGCGAAGATTCAAGGAGGCTACCAGATATTACTCAAGATGAAGCTAAGCATGTACAAAGGATAGAACCAAAATACCTACAACCATGATTAAGAAAAAAGTGATAATCAAAACAAAAAGAGGAATTACAAGAAGCTCTTTTAAGCCTTACACACACAATAGAACTTACATAAAAGAGCTGTAAAAGACCACCACGAAGAAAGCTATAAAAACCACCATAGGAATAAAACTCTTGAGAAGCTACAGGATCAGGTAATATCCATTCAAGAGCTGGATCTATAAACCATTTAAACACACCTAAACTGCAACAATTCGAAAAGAAAAACTGATATATTAGCTACAAGTATTGAATTTTAGTGAATTCTACTCTTGCAAGTCGATTTTAGGTCATCCCAAAATCCAAATCTCGAATCATATGTAATTCCAAAAGTCTAGGGATTTCAACATAATCGGATCACTTGAATGCAATTAAACAAATAATGAAACACAAAAAGGGATAAAGACGAGAAATTTACCTTCCTAAAAAAATCAAACCATTCAAAAGAAAACACTGTCCAGTTCGTAAGAGGAGCTTTCTCGACCTATTAACAATTAATATTAGTTAGAATCTGTACTGAGAAAGATGGAGACTTTGAAATTATGAGAGGAACCTGTGACAGAGAATGATAACACGGTGAAGAGAACAAGCTTCTCGTAAACCATCAAGCCATAGCAACATCGCCTGCTTCGATTTCGATATAATCATCTGGTCAATCGACATCTTCGCGGTTTCAATTGTTGACACGCAACAATAATCAGGTTTTTTTTTTTGGTTTTATAGAAGAAAGGTATTTTATAGGTTTTTTCTTTTGTAGGGTTTGGTTTCCTAGTTTTGTACTAATACAACAAGGAACTCCCACCCAATGTGGTTATAAGTTATTTATTTTTTTTCACAAAACTTAACTTTTTTACTCTTTTAAAATTTTTCTCTTCTCAACAATACTCAATCACTTTTTTTCTATTAGTAACAATTATTACACACATTTTTTTTAAACAACAATTATAAACTTTTTGATATAATTAATTAAATGATTCACAATATTATTATATTTTAAGCATTAAAATTTGAACAATACATTTAAATTAATTGAAAGAGAGAAAAATAAACATTATAATTATTACTTTATTAATATGTGTAAAATTCTTTAAAAAATCAAACATTAAGTTACGGAGAAAGTACAAAATTCCAAAAATTAAACAAGATATTTGAAAAAAAACATTACACACCATTTGGTCATCTATAATTTCACTATACACTATCCACCAAATATAAATATACTATAGAATAAATAGTCTAGTGATCGTTACATTTCTTAATTTATTATTATATAAAAATTTGAACTTGATCATTCAATATATTGAGTATAGCTTTTTTGTTTTTTAAAGAGTTTAGGTTAGTGGACTGTCTCGATTATAAAAACTATACCAATTCAACAAACACTACCTCAAAACAATTAGGGAAGTATATTGAATAGGAAATTTGGAATGGTTTATGGTAAAACAGTTCGATAAATTGGGATAAATGATAAATAAAATGTTATTAAAACATGAATTTTAAAAATCTTACGATATTCATTGTTATTGGATTAATTATTTGAAAAGATATCAAATCTATATTTATTAGATCTTTTTTTGTCAAACTTCTTAGAAATATTTTAAGTAGAAGATTTCATATGATTTTATGGTATTTTAGTAGATTTTAATTAAGTTAAAAATTTAAAATTTCAAATCACATGGGTTGAGATAGGGGAATAATAGGTATAACATCACCACAAGTAAAATCGTTGAATCAATTAATAGTCTTCTTAAAGAGCCAAGGGAGTACCCAATCATAGCGTTCATTGATCATATACGAGACACTTTGATGCGTTGGTTTTGTGAGCGTCGAGAACTAGCTACTAAACTTACCACCGAACTTGGACCATACGCTGAGCATATCATTGGAAAAAATGTGTTGAAGCAAATACACTTACAGTTTCTCCAATAAATTTGACTCAATTCCATGTTACTGGTGGCTCACAAGATGGTGTAGTTGACATAGAGAAGTTGAGTTGCTTGTGTCGGGTATTTGATATAGAAAAGATTACTTGCATTCATGCAATTGCAGTGGCTACAAAAAGAAAAACTCTGTTACACACGTTATCAGATCCTTGTTACACAAGAAATTATTTGTATGCTGCATATTCTGAGTCTATTTATCCGGTTCAAGGAATTCTCAATGATATCTAAATACCATATGAAGTTGAAGAAAGAAAATGTTTGCCTCCAAAAGGTCGTCGTACTTCTGGCCGACCTCACAATAATAGATATCAATCATCATTGGAGATTGCAATGGAAAGCAAGAGGTCAAGGAGAGAACATAAATGTTCAAGACGCAATCTTTCTGAACAAAATCGAGCAACTTGCAAAACAGCTTTACTTTAACTTTTTTATATTTTTAATTTTTTGATATTTTGATTTGATTTTTTAATATTATAATGTGACTTTTTAATATTTTTAATATCAAAATACTTGTTTAGGAAGCTGCAAAAGTATTTTGATAATTCCAGAGTTAGTTGACTTTTGTTGCTAACTGAGCTTTCTTATAGCGCTTCTCTTGCGGTTTTTTATAACAATTTCAAGAATCTGAATTATTTTGACTTTGTACAATAGTTTATTAACCATCATAACATGTCCTTTACCTCTAAGATCTGTTTCAACTGTATTGGATGTGTCATGCTTTAGCAGCCAAGCAAACTTTGTTTTGTTCGTGAATCTATCGAGGTAGTTAAGCTGTTCTTTCCATATATTTGTAGTGAAATCAAGAACTCCAACATCCACCACAATGATAAACACATGGTTCTTGATTTCTTCTATGTTCAAAGTCTCAGTTTGACGTAATGGAAACCGTTGTGGAATCTAAACATTATCATTGTAGTAAATAAGAATCAATTGAGCTTGATGTTGGGATCTAACATTAAGAGTCCCGTTGTGGAATCTAAACATTAAGAGCCATGTCTTTATGACGTAATCTTATTTTATAATCTAAACATTAAAGAATCTCAAAAGTTTGATGAGCTTCCTGTAAAATATTAATCTTCGTAGGGTATATTAAGCCATAATTAAAAACAACAAAGAGAGAGATAGAGTTTGAGAGACAGAAAGGGAGTAGATTCTAACCGGAGATAATTCAACAGGATTCATATCACGAAAACATTTGCAACTTCAGAATCGATACTCTTTACATTATAAAGTCTAAAGAAAGGAAAAAAAACTAAACAAAAATAGTTCACTTATTTTAAGGCTTTATCGAATATCTCTGATGTAAACTTTCTTCGAAATGTGACCAATATTTTTATCACAAAGATTAAGTTTCATATCAACACCCAAAGCTAAACACTCAGTGTACTTAATTGAATAAATTCCACAATCACATGGTTTATGGTTTTAACATTAACTTGTAAAATATATGAATATATAAGCAAGTGAAAAGAATAATGTCATGTATGTTCTAACTTTCTAACAATATCAAAATTTGGAAAAACTAAAAATATGATACAAACATGATTCTCTACAGTACTTCTAACCATAATACTTATTTAATGACCTGATAACATGATACAAACATGATACAAACGCTTAAATCTACTTATTTATTTTGATTATTTTATAAGATTCTAATAACTATGATACAAACATGATACAAAAGCTTATATCTTAATGACCAACCAGTACCTTTTAATCTACTTATTTATTTTAACTATTTTATAAGATTCTAATAACTATAGAACATCGATTAATACTTTTACAATACATGCAGTTGCTACAGTTAAACCATTTTTATTTATGTCACAAAATTATATGAAAATTAATTATATCAAATATTAAAAACTATAAACCTCAAGTTCTTCTACTAAGCAAATCAAACAAATCTAAACATGCTAATATTTATATTGAATTGATTCAAAAACTAATAACGGGATACATAAAACAATATACGTAACATTTAGTTAGATATATTTTACCTTGCTAGCACTATCTTCAAGCGCAAAATAATCAACTCTTGCCGTTGAACCCTTCCAGTTCTAAATAACAACATCATGTTGACCACCTTGAGCATGTGTCTTAGCCTTCTTGGCAATCAATGGAACTGCCTCGTACGCCCAAATTTGTAGAGATTGGACGAAATCATATATGACGTAATATGGATTACACAAATCCTTTGACTCCTTATGGATTGAATTTACAAGAAGCTCAAAATCAGCCCTACCCCATGGGTACTTTTCAAATTTATCTATGTCTCGGACTAGCTCGATGTATTTTCTAGATAAATAACTCGTCTTTTTTCGAGCCAACAAAATTCCAGCCAAAATTAGTAGATACGCTAGTCTAATCCGTTATTCTCTAGTCCATTCACTACATGTCTCAGCTATTTCTTCTAAATCTATCAAAGATGGATAGTTTTTTGACTTTAACATCCTAGTCCACCTACTTGTTGCTTCTTCAGCATCATGAACAACATCGGTTGGATAATTACCACAAGAAAGCTCATTTATGAATCCAAATTCCTCTAGAGAAAATCTAATTGGCTGTCCTCCAAATAGAGACCATATCTCACATTTTCTTTTGGTAACCAATTTATTTGCAAGAAGAAAATAGACAAGAGTACCCGACCAAACGAATTCATTATCCTTTGCTAACCGATAAAGAGCCCTAAACGGAGATGCCTTGATATAATCTAACTCATCTTTGAAAATTCTATCCCACTTCTCACCAAAGAGATTCAGATGTGAGTAGTAGTTAATATGATCTCGAAGCGGTGGCTCAGTTCCTGGTACAAATAGCTTGTACGGTAGGGTCAGAACTTCATTAGTAGACATCTCCAAATAAAACCTACACTTGCAAGAAAAACAAATTAGAAAATAATTTTGCATCTGCATAAATTCTTAAAGCTAATAGGAATATCAGTTGCAAGAGCTTCATTGCAATTCTAAGGACTTGAACTAAAAGCCTAAAACTTGCGAAGGGCCAAAGTTGATGTTAGAGAAGCATTCAAAATCATGTAGTGAATCACTCCAACTTTTGTTGGTGTATAAATTAAAATTTAGAAAGAAAAGTAATAGTATAAGTATAATTGTTTAATCAGACAAATAAAGATGAATTTCCAAATTTTACATTCGCATGATGAATCTGTGTTAGCACAAAATAAATTTTCAAAGCCTTTTTTTGGCCAAAATGTTTTGAAACATCTCTATTTCTACCAATTCCCCTATAATTATCTTTATTCCATGATCACATTAAGCCTCACAATACTAATTGTGTTTATAATCTACTATAATATCCATCACTATAATACAGTTAGTTGAACATAAAAACCTGAAAATATGAAAAACAAATTAACAAAAAGGAGTCATAATTAAAGAAAAATCAAAACCTACAAAACTAAAAGATGGAACTTGTTTTATAAGTTTAATGTTACATAAAAAATAAAATTTGTACAGAAAATAGATGAGGCGCCGTTTGTGAAGTGAAACGATAGAAGACAATAAATCTTGTGACAAAATCTTTAAAAATTATGAACCCTTAACAAAGAAAAATAAAAATTTGGATATAGTTTCTACGGACATAAATGTTCATAAGTGTTTCAAATACATCGACCTATTAGATAATTAAGATTATCGTTAACATTTGAAACTTATTTCTGTTGAGATTTTATCGTGTACAGTTACGAAACTCTTGTAACAAGTAAGTGTATATATCTTGAATGAATGGAATGAATCCCACAAGGGAACATTTAATAAATTTCATGGTATCAGAAGCTTAGGCTTTTCTCTCACGACACTTTTTCTTCCTCTTATCACTCTTCTTCTTCGACCCCTTAAGTGTCTGTTTCAATGGCTGCACAGATGATTGATCGTGCGTTCGGAGTAACCAACATCAAATCGCATATTCCACTAATCCTTGACCTCAACGATCACAACTATGATGCTTGGCGCGAGTTATTTTCCACTCACTGTCTCACCTTTGATGTATCAGGTCACATTGATGGTTCCTCCCTTCCGAATGGTGCTAATGATGATCAATGGCTCAAACGTGATGGTTTAGTCAAACTATGGATCTACGGCACTCTCACTCCTGACCTATTCTGCAGCTCCTTTAAAACGGGAGGCACGACACGAGACGTATGTGTTCGCGTTGAGAACCAGTTCTGTAATAATAAGGAAGCTCATGCGATTAAGCTTGATAATGAACTTCGCACATCAGAGATAGGAGATCTCTCAGTTCACAAATACTTCCAAAAACTAAAATCCCTCTTGGATCTTCTCACAAACGTTGATGCTTCAGTCTCTGATCGCACTCTCGTTATGTACCTCCTCAATGGTCTCAACGAACAGTTTGATAACATAATCAATGTTATCAAACACAAGGAACCTTTTCCATCCTTTGAAGTCGTTACATCGATGTTTGAGCTAGAGGAGTCAAGGTTGAATCGGTTTATCAAGCCTCCTGCGACTCACTCAGACAACTCGTCTTCCCCGTCTTCCTTGACGGCAACTGTTGCAGCTCAACCCTCATCACCTCGACCTGTGACACAACGCTCAAAAAACAGAGGTGGTAGACACGGGACTGGTAATCGACGTGGTTGCAGCTCAAACCGCGACAATCGACAACCTTGGTCTACTTCGTTTTGGCTAGGATTCTATCCGCAATGGCCCACTCAGTTTTCACCATGGATACAACCCAACACAGTCCATCCATCTTAACAACAGGGGATCTTAGGAGCCAAGCCTGATGCACTACTTCATTCACATCAGGCCAATGTTGCAGAACAAAGTTTCCAGCCTACTGCAAATTTATCCCAAGCCTTCAACACTGCAACATTTGTTGATCTCACTGCCCATGACTAGTATATGGACTCCGGTGCTTCTACACATCTCTCATCCTCGGCATGTGTGATCCAGTCTCGTCTTAAACCTAGCATCTCTCATTCGATTATTGTTGGAAACGGTTTTTCTATTCCCGTACTTTCACTGGCTCTTCTTCACTTCCCTCTAATTCTCGGCCTCTCTCTCTCTCTTGAGAAAATTCTTGTTGCCCCTAAAATCATTAAAAATTTCATTTAGGTTCACAAATTTACTACTGACAATTAGTGTTCCGTTGAATTTGACCTTTTCTATTTTTCTGTGAAGGATCTTCAAACCGCGAAGACTCTTCTCCGTAGTGATAGCGATGGAGATCTTTATCAAGTCACTGCCTCTTCATCAACAACAGCTCCTACTTTTTCTTATGCTCTTTTAGCTTCTCCTTGGCATAGACGTCTTTGTCATGGTAATGACTATATTGTTTGTTCTTTGTTTTCTAATAATTCAATAAAAAAAGCTTAACTAACAGACTACATTTTCTTCTTGTTCACCTTGTCATATTGGAAAACACTTGAAACAACCATTTAAAAAATCAGAATCTCAAGTCAAAGAACCCTTTGAAATCATACACTCTGACATTTGGTGCTTTCCTCTCCGAGTATCAGCGGTTTTCGTTATTATTTTTTGTTCCTAGATCAATTTTCTAATTTCCTGCGGGTATATCCCATGAAAAGAAAAGCTGATGTTTACAGTAAATTTTTGCATTTCATGGCATATATTCACAATCAATTTGGAACAAAAATAAAAGCTTTTCAATGTGATAATGGAGGAGAGTATAACAACTCTCAATTTCATAACAATTTCAATCAAAATGGGATTCTATTCAGATTTTCTTGTCCTTTTACATCTCAACAAAATGGGCGTTCAGAACGAATGATTAGAACCATTAATAATTGTATTCGATCATCTCTTTCAAGCTAAACTATCCCCAACATTCTGGGTTGAAGCTCTGCATGCTGTTCACTAAAAGAAAACAACGGGTTTCTGACGGGCATATCCGTCAAAAACGAGGCTTATTGACGGGTTTCTGACAAAAAAAACCTGTCATTTCTAAATGGCCAGAAATCATATTCCGTCATAAACCCCGTCAAAAATTTCTGACGGCTTTTATGACGGGTCTTTATTGACGGTTTTTGTGACGAATTCTTTTTGACGGAATTAATGACGGGTTTTCCATCAATTATTAGCCGTCACAAATACCGTCAATAAAGTCTCGTCAAAAATTTTTGACGGACATACCCGTCAGAAATTTCTGACGGGTTTTTTAACAGGACTTTATTGACGGTATTTGTGACGGGTTCTTAATATTTTTTTTAAAAAATTTTAATTTGGATTAATTTTTAATTAATTTGAAATTGAAATTTAAAATAAAAATAAATTATAAATAAAATAAAAATGTAAAATATTAATACAATCCATAATGCATAATATTTTAAAAGTTTTAAATTACAAAAAAAAACCGTTTCAAGAACCGAAACCTCCACCGAAACCGTCGCCACCACCGCCGCTACCGCCAGGATCGTATCGTCGCGCCATCATCGATCACATGAACTCATCCATCTTCTGTTGCATCTGAGCTTGCTCTTCCCTTAGCCGTCTCACTTTCGCGTTGTGCTGATCTTGGGCCGCCTTCATCTCGGCCATTTGTTGCTTCACGGTCGCCAACTCCTCGTTCTTCTTCCGCGACTCCTCGTCCCTACTAGCATCTATGTGATGTCGGGATCCTGTTTCATGGAAGCAATAGCCCGCCATGTTCCCGAACCCGTAATAGCAGCCCTTTGATTTCTTCGTCTCCTGCAACAAAAAGACATTATGAATTAGTACATAAAATATAAAGTATAGTATGTAATTTAATTTTGCTTTTACTTACCTCCTCCAGTACTTCATACTGCGTATCCAACGGGATCGTGTCCTCGGGTGTCATCTGAGTATCCCCGCGGATATCCTGGAATCGCTTCTTTGCACCCTCGAGCAACTCCCGAGCAAGCTGATCTTGAATATGCCCGGTCTTCTTTTTTGTGTGCATATCCTCTACAATGTCGAGCGGTGGCGGATCATGGCCAGTCTTCCATTTCTGTTTAACATTGAAAATAAGCAAACCGTTAAAATTTAAAGTTATAATTAATTATAAAAATAGTATTGAAACATACCATATCCTCCCCCGGGTGAAACTACTCCTCGCGCCAGAGTTTGTCGTTGCGATCCCTTTCCCGTCATGCTGGCTCATTCGGTTGTCCTGGTTTTTAACGGACAACCCTTCTGTCGTTGGTTCACCCCAATAGTTGATGTAGCCCTGAAGTAGTCCGTCGGGCATCTACGAATGTTGCTTGCCTTCCTTCAACCAACAGTCCTTCTAGGAGTATAGATGCGAGCTGAAGACTCGGCCCGCCTTACTCTTGAACTCCTTCTTCACTACCGACATCATGGCCGGGCTCCAGTTGTATTCAAGCTATAAAATGGAAAAAATTAAAGTTAGCAAAATTCAATAATTTGAATTAAAAAGTTATAAAAAATAGTGATTAGATTCTTACCGCGAAACAGTAAAACCAATGGACTTGGTCTTCTGGAGGCATATCCTTGTACTTCGGGTACGGATGACGTAGAAGGTTGTACATCATTCTCGTGATGCACTTCGTGATCCCGTTGTCTGAGGCGGGAAACTACGTCATGCCTTCCATACACGACAGGTCTAGAAAAGACAACCGGTCTCGTCCCGGTTGGAGCAATAACTGCTCGATTGGCATCCGCTGTTGCGGCGGATCTGCATTCTGAGGATGCTGATCGGGCTGCTCGGGTGGCGGTGGGTCACGATGGGGCGGGGGTGCAACAAAACCCAATTGTTGCCCCGACGGGGTGGTCGGGACTCGTGTCGACGTTCCCGACGTTTCCGACTCTCGGGAAATGTCCCATCATGATACTGCCAATAACCATAATTACTAGAATTACGGTCATTCAAAATTTTTGTTAGTTAAATATTATAAATTAAAATTTTATGTAAGTTTTAATAAATATCATAAATTTCATAAAGTTTTCAAAAATACTTAAATTTCTAAATTTTTCAAAAATTCCTAAAATTACATAATCAAACATACCAAAATTTCCAAAAATTCCTAAATTTCCAAAGTTTTCAAAATTTACAAATTTTTCAAAATTTCCAAAATTTCACAAAATCTCCAAAAGTTCACAAATTTCACAAAAGTTCCAAATTTTCACAAATTTCACAAAAGTTCCAAAATTTCTAAAATTTTAGAAATTTCACAAAAGTTCCAAAATTTCTAAAATCTCTAAATCTAAACTACAAACATAATCATCATGCAAGAACACCTAAATTTCTAAAATTTCCAAAAAAACTTCCTAAACCCTAAACTACCTAAATCTCCTAAACTAATCGTTCAAATTTATTTAAAACTTGGAAAACAACTTAAAACTACCTAATACACTTACGTGGAGTTCGGATTGCGGATTGGATCCATGGAAATCGGCAAAAGTTGAGAGGATTTGAGGTTTTTTGTTGTTTTTCGCGGTGGAATGAAGAAGAAAAACTTTCTGCTTTTTTATATAAGTGGTTTATGACGGGTAAATCTGTCAAAAAAACCCGTCAGAAAGCGGAAAAATTGAATTTTTGCGTGTTTACGAAAATTTTGGGAATCTGACGAGTTCTAAAATCCGTCAGAAATAAGAACATTCATATTTTTGACGGATTTTAGAACCCGTCAGAAATATGAATGTTCTTATTTGTGACGGGTTTATTAACGGAATGCATATATCCGTCAATAAACCCGTCAGAAATATAAAAATATGTTCATATTTCTGACGGGTTTTAAAATCCGTCAAAAATATGAATTTCAATAAAATTTCAATCTCAGTGGTATTTGAACACTTATTTTCATTTGTTATGTAAATAAACTTTCAATAAAATTTCAATCTCAAAAATATGAATTTCAATAAACTTTTCATATAATATGTAAATAAACTTTCAATAACTTTCATATGTTATTGATTGGAATTCATTGTTTTAAAGAGAATGTTTTGAATTACAACACTTATAATCATTGATATTTCAACACTTATATTGTTTTCAAAATAAAACTTAATAACGACAACAAATATAAAAAAAAAAAAAGAATTTCATAAAACTACTCTTCAGATGACGAGTTAATCTGAAGGAGATGAATTTGTGTCATCCTCAAACTCGTCGCCGGACTCATCGTCCACGTCATGTATGCCGACTTCTAAGTCACTGAACATAGTGAAGTCCACCACAAGATTTACGGCCATATATGGTTGAATCTCAGCTTGTGAACCATTTCCGATTGGCTGTAGTGGTTCAGGTTCATAAACCCCTTCTATCATTCTTCTAGGATTGATTTGTGTCGCCGTTATCCAAGGATCGTTCCTACTAGAGATGTGTGGGTACCTAATGTAAGATACCTGCACAAATGTGGAAGATTAGTATGTTATATTGAATGAAGACAATATTAATTTAATTTGTACCTGATCTGCTTGTGAAGCAAGAACGAAATGGTCATATTTCCCAAGTTTTATGCGCGAGTTTATCGAAGTTACGCTAAACTTGTCTATTTTGACACCTCTACCATCAGTTGAGTCATACCAATCACACATGAAGACAAAACATCGCATGTTCAACATCCCTGAGTATCTGACCTCCAATATCTCTCGAAGAATTCCATAGTACACAACATCTCTGGAAGTAGACGAAATGCCATGGTCTAATGTTGTCCTCTCCTGATCCAATTCGTGAACCTTGAATGCAAATCCTCTAGTGCAATATCTTGGGTACGAGGTAACGATGTTGTTTGGNATTTCAATCAACCAGGTCGAAAATGTTCGCCCGCTAGATGTTTCCTCTCGAATCTGTAAACATATAGAAATATATAAAATAATGTACAAAATGTTTTCATTATAAGTAATTAAACAATAACTTACAAAAGATTGGAGCCATTTGTAGTACTCTTCTTGTTTATGAGATTCTTTTTCAGCTTCGGACTTGTTCGGGAAGAAACCACGAACCATTGCCATGTAGATCCTAC
>OVBE01005059.1:0-22494 GCA_900406425.1 Iberis pinnata | reverse complement strand
CCTAAGTTTTTTTTTATAAATTAATTAACCAATTTCCATTGAAATTCCTATTAAACCAAAAATTTGATTTTGATTCTAATTTAGGATTCCGAGTTCGTTCCGGTTTTCCCGTCTGCTATATTAATTAAACAAAATAATAAAATTTTATCAATAGCGTATAGTTATAATATTCGGGATTTATAACCGGGAATAATTACATAAAACCAAAAATATTAACGTCAAAAATACGGGTCTTTACAGTCACTACGTTCAGCTTATCTGTCATGGGCGCGCTTTTTCTCGAGGAATTTGATCATTGGATCGAGGGGATTTGTGTGTGTGAGCGATGAGGCAAGTTTAGGGATCTCATATCGGTTTTTGATACTATTCCTAGAGATGTTTGAGACCAGTGTGCTGGGTTTAGGGCCAGATCTAGATTTACTCTCAGTTTTAAGGTATTCGGATACTATTCCGACTTACGTATTGTGTTTGCGATTTCAACCTGATTCCATTTTGACATCAGGATGTGCAATAGATCCTTGTTGATTTGGAACCAAGCATCTCTTCGAAGGCTGTTCAGAAGTCCTGACCAAATTTTGTTTTTTATAGCGCTTTTTATCCTGGTGTTGGATGTGCGAGAACCGATCTTACAAAAGGTTAGGTGACTAGTTTGTCCGTCGGGGGCCAATCGATGAGTTTGATGTAGGAGCGGATGTTCTCTTCGGTTTTGGAGTCTCTATCAAGTGTTCGTACGAGTTTGGAAGTTCGCGATGTCTTGCTTTTTCTGAAAGTTCTTTTTCCGTTCGCATTTTTAAAGTATGTTCGGGAATGTTTTGGCAATTTGTCAGAGGGTACGCTTGCCCTTGAGGAAAGTGTTAGAGTTTTTCTTAAGAGGAGCTTGCGCATGACTTCTGTTTTCAGATTATACGGTCATTTACAAGTTTTAAGATATAATTGAATATACGTGATTCGTGGGAAGATGAAAAAAAATTGTTAAGATAGAATACGATTTTTTGTTGGGTAAAAGTTTCGAAAATATCGAGTACATAATGCAGATTTTTTGAAATATGGGAGTATATGTATACGTACCCACTCCCCCACCCCCCCCCACCCCTTCTCAGGTTTGTTTGAAGCATTCTTGGGTAATAATTGAGTTGTCTTCGATCGTTTAGGCCCGATTACTGGCGCCATTGTGACCCGTCTTAGTTTGTGTTCGGCTAGGAAGAAGAGTCTTGCTTGTTTCTGACATCCCAAGATTGCGGATATTCCATGGGGCGTCGGGAATTTGATGCCCAAGTGATAAGTTGACAGGACTGCCTTCATGGAATTTATCCAAGGTGTCCCGAAGATGGCATTATAGATGGCAAGATGATTGACTACCGCGAAATCAATGATTTTGGTGACTTCTTTGCCATGACGGGAAGTTGGATTGATCCGAGAGTCATGGTTGTCGTGCCCGAGAAACCAGTAAGTGGTTTTGGCGTGGGTGTGACTTTGGATAACTTGAGTCCGATTTTGTTTAATGTATTGCGAAATATCATGTTTACGGTGCTTCATGTATCGACGAGATCCTTGCGGCCATGAGGTCCCTGATGACGAGGCAATTACAAGGGGCTCGTTGTGAGAAATTTTGATTCCAGCAGTTTTTCTATCCTCAAAAGTGATGGCGTTACTCTGTGATTCGGAAGACGTAAAGAAAAGGTGATCGAGCCAATTGGCGCTCGTTCCAGCCTTTCGATGATATGTTTTGATTGCGGAAACACTATCTTGACAGTATTGTGATCCTCCAATTATCATGTTTACTAGGTGGCGATTGATATTGCCGTTAATCTCGCTCCAAGGATTTTGCAGTTTTCCATCGAGTGACCCTTTGTTTGGTGAAATTCGAAAAACGAATTCTCGTCATAAGAGGTGTTTCCTGATGTTTTCCCTCTTTCGGATGACTGGTTTATAGCATAGTTATGCGCTCCTTGAAGGTCCTCTCTTTTGTGATGGACATATCGGATGTTTTGGTGGTTTTTCTTTTTCGATTTTTGTTCGAAGGGAGCATCTCTTGCGGACACCTTCGCTGGTTTGTGTTTATATGACATAAATTTCATCTCCTCTTCAATATTGATAAAGTCAGTGGCTTTGTGCAGGGCGTCCTGAATTGTACATGGTTTTCGATGGCTATCTATGTTCTGAACTTGGATTTATACCTGAGAGTTTTGCGGAGCGCGTCTATGGCCATTTTTTTGCCGATGCCGCAGACTTTGGATATTATGATCTTGAATTGCTTCATGATATCTCAAAGAGATTTGTCCTCTCTTTGAGCGAGACTCCAGAGATCGACATCGAAAGTCTCCCTATTCATGAACATGGACTATTGTTTGAGAAACTCTACGGACAGTTGTTTAAAATTGGCAATGGAGTTTTGCTTTAGTCGAGAGAAGCACTCGAGAGCTGTCTCATGGAGATGTTTGACGAAGAGAAGGCAGATTCCTGTGTCCTTCTCGCCTTCCCTTAATTTCAATATGTCCATCGTGATTTGAAAGGTCTGTAAGTGCGCTTTCATATCGTGTTCTTGTCGTACATCGGAATTTTGAATTTCCTGAGGTCATGTTTACGATGGAGCCGTGAACGGAGTTCTCCGTGCTTCCTCAAGGATTCGGTCGATTTCTGGGGTTGTGCTGGTAGCATGATGAATTGCCAATTTTACCACCTACATTTCAGCCATGGTTTTTGCGAGGGATTCACGGAGGTCGTGAATTTTGTTGAAATCATCCTCGGTAGCCTTATGAACTTATCGATGCTTATTACGGATGATTCGAGTTTGCTCCCTAGCTTGTTTTTCTTGCACCGCCCAGAATATATCTTTCTTTCCTTCGGTCATGGCTTTATCAAACCGAGGATTTTGTCGAGTCGAATGATCTTTGACCCTTCTAGGGTGTATGTCAGTGTCTTCGTCCGATTCTTTGGACGATTTGCTGAGCTCCAAATCGATACGTTTGGCCTCATTATCTTATGTTTCCCCGCCGAGGGGCGGAAGTTTGCTTTTTTAAGTCGGATCAAGAGTTATCTCGTCGGGATTTTTTTCTGACAGTCTCTTTTTCCTGTTCCCCATCCCGTCGGATGGGGTTGCGAAGTTGAGTCTTTCCCGTGGATTTTAGTGTTCCCGCGTGGGAGGATGGATTTGGTAATCGCGGTTAAAGTTTCAACCTATTTCCCGAGAGAGCTCATCAGTTTGTCTTGTTCTTCCGACTTCTTTTCGAGAGTCGAGAACATCTTCTTAATCACCTCGAGCGATGTAGTGTTTGCACCAACGTTGACTACAATAATGTTCGTTGGTGGAGTTTTCTCAACGTTTTTGTGCGGTAGAAGACCGTCACAGACTAGATGGTTGTTCTGAATTTCAGTAGTCATACCTGAATTTGTGTTTTGACTTAAAAGAAATATATGTCCCCCTCCTTCTAACGCTAAACTGTGGGGACCAAAATTTTCACCGTCGATTTCCGTTAGTTACAGGAAATTAGATATAGTTCTAACTTCCCGGAGTTTCCGGATTTTGTGAGCCAAACACGAATACGATTAGAACACGAAAGACACAACGAAAATACAAAAAATCTAAGACTATGAAAGAGAGTGAAATATAGAGTCTTACTTCGAATTTTTTCTGAGTGTTGCAACAGATGTTAGCCTTAGCTTCGTGATCCGTTAACAAGTTTCGTCACACGAACGACCTAGGACTATTAACCTAGTTGAGTCGCAGGTCGGTAATAAAATTAGAAAATTACCTTAATGCTTTATGTATTTATGGTGCGGAGAATGCTGAATGGCTCCATCTCTTCATCCTCGTCTCTCCAGTGTTGGTTAGTATTCCTTTTCGGTCTCCGATTGTTCTGCGGAAATCTTCCTCTTCTTCTCCAGAAACGTTCCTTTTCTGCATTCCTTACATTTCTCTATGGCTTTCGCAATAAGCTATAACCGTCATCGTACTCGAGTCAAATTCTCACTTAGGACCGTAAGTGGGATGTTTATCGCGTTTTAGTCCTTGTCGGACCGTTATGCGGTTAGGGCAATTTTATGACTCTTAATCGGAAAATCGATCTTTCATACGATGATGCGATACGGATTTCGCGACGAGTTAGTCGTTATTGTTGCATAGGATTAAAACATGTTCTTATGATTGTCCCGCAAAATGACACTTTTACCGTATAGTTGATATAATTGTCAACGTTTTAAGGTGGTCGTCATCATTGTATACGATTGAGACTTATACGAAAGGATTTCATGATCCCTCCGTAAACTGCAAGGGATAATCATATGACCGCAATTTTTGCTGTTTATACGACAACCTCGACCTTTATAGGGAGATAACAAGTTTTACAATTTTAGTCACATAATTCCAATGGAACCTCGAAATGATACAAAACAAGAGACGGGGAGCTCGAGATGAAATCAACTCGCAACTGGCGAGCTGAATTTGCAAGGATCAGTTCGCTAGTTGGCGATCTGAATATGGGACATTCAGCTTCCCAACTAGCGAGCTGAATTCACAAATTCAGGTCGCTAGCAGGCGAGCTAATTGTGTGTTCGGCATTCGTGTTCCCGTGTATAAATGATGATCGGAGCCTAAGAAATTTATCAGAAAGTTTTGATTTTCTTATTGCTGTTGCGGTTTTAGTTTTCCGCGAGCGTTGGCCGTAAGCAAACCATCTTTCCTCGTTAAAACCTTAGTGATAGGAAAACCCGGTGGGACAAAACCTTCTTGATTAAGGACAAAAGAGTACAGAGGTGGTTGCCTAATTGTCTGATAACCATTGCGCGTATCCTCCTAAACGTATATCCGGAGGTTTGGTGATTTTGGTCAAAACATATTTTGTTTACCGGAATTGTGGCGACTGGTTGAGGCATTAGTTCGTCGTAACCGTTTTTGACCCCAACATAATTTAAGATCAAATTAAGTCAGGGCACAATTGAGCTAGAATCAGATCATTAACAATCCAAAAGATCAGAATTTTCAAAGGCATATCAATCAATAAATGGGGTTTCAATCCTAAGTCCAACAGTTAATCTAAGTCAGTAATTGATTAGAGAATGAAACTGAACTCACACTAGGTTAGTAGTCATCACTGATTATGGTCATCATTCCTTCGACTCTATAAGACTCAACTAAACCAATTATGAAAAATTTGAAAATTTTCACCAAAAGACAAGACATCAAAACATAATTTTCATCAAAAGACAAGACATCAAAACATAGTTAGTATCATTACACCCTCCCCCAGACTTATTTCACACTGTCTCGGTGTGAAAATAAACCATAATCAATAGAGAAGTTTGCAAGAGATGAATATAAAGACAATACTATATGATTTCAAGGGAAAGGAAGGTACTAATGGTGAAGTGTCCTCAATATGAAATCCTCTCCAAACTTTCTACCTCACACGATCGTGTTGTTTCATGTAACTGCTATCTCTTCAAAACGAACAAACACTCAAGAAAAGTGTTAGTGTTCTTTCAATTTGAAATGCATAATAGAATATTTGTACAATGGTTGAGCATTGCTAACTTAAGAGATAACAAGAATCACTTGTTAGAGAAACCATTAAGAGCATAATGACCAAGCAATACTAATTAACAATTAGCAAGAATCATGTGCACTATTCGAGAACAGTTGTAAACAATCCATTCAGAATCACGTCATCAAGTTGGTAAGTAAAGAGCAAAGATCAAGAAATACTAATTATAATTATAAAGAATCAATAGATACTTATTGAGAAAAACCAACTGATTATAATTCTAAAAACAATTCAAATCGAAACATCAAGAAAGGTGGTTAATGGTGAGCAATGATCTAAGCAACACTAATAAACATTAGCAAGAATCAAGAGAGAAACCATTAACTCAACCAACAATTCAAGTGAGATTATTATGAATGAAAATAGATAAGAGATAACCAAAGTGTCTTGAAGATCCTTCCCCAGTAATATCCTAAATCACAGAGAACTCAAAACTAAAAATAAATAAGTTAGGACTAAAAGCAAATCTGACTCAAAATTTGAAAAAATTTAATCTAAGACACCAAATAGTGGGTTGCCTCCCACTCAACGCTTGTTAACGTCAATAGCTTGACGAACTTACCTTCTAAGAGATGCTCCATAACAAGCTCCAAAATCAGACACTTCCAGCTTTAGATGCTTACTCATCACATCCTTTGTAACATTGGTTCCTTTCTCTTTAAGCTCGGGGGTGAAGAATGCTATAAACTTTGAGAAGGGTTTTGAAAAACCCTTGCTTTTCACCTTATACTCAATTGCATCTCCAACTACTTCCTGAGGAATCAAAATCACTTGAGAGTATCTCTTGGTCTTCTTTGGTTTCACCTTTGCTTTGCCTTTGACCTTTGGAATTTCACCACTTGTTGAGATTTGAGGTTCTTTATGCAATACTTCATCAACTACACCTTTAGGATCCTGTTCGATATGAGATTCATGTTTCAGCGCCCTTTCTTGGACCATTGTGAGTCTAAATTTACCATTTGGAGGAACTACTGGATAGAAAACCCTTTTATTAATCTTCTTTAGAGATATATGCTGATTGGAAAGGTCAACCACATCTCCTACAATTTCCAGAAAGGGTCTCCCTAGAACCAAAGGTTCATCTGAATTTCCATTCATCTCCAAGATTTGGAAATCAACAGGTACTAGACATCTCCGAACTTGTATCAATAGATCAGAGATAAACCCACTTGAAGATACAGTAGAATCATTAGCAAGCTTATAGGTCATCTTAGATGTTGTGATACATGAAATCCCTAATTTCTCCGCAACAGTTACTGACATAACGCTCACATTAGCTCCAGTATCGCAAAGAGAATAAGTGAATTCTACTCCATTACTCGAATAAGGAACCAAAAAATCCCCAGGATCTTGTAGCTTATGGAGCTTCCTAAGTGGATTTGGTTGCTTCCAAATCATATCTCCATCCTCAAACTCTAGTTTGGGCTTCCTAGGTTGCATTGGCAAGGAATTCTAGGTTTATACATTATTAAAGGAATTGCAAAAATCTGGGAGGAGGGATCGATTGATCTCCGCATTTTTCAAATTCAACACCGGCTACACGATCGATCCCTCCTGGATCGATCGATCAGTTTGGTCGAGAACACTGGGGATCGATCGGGCATCAAGGTTGCCCGATCGTGCGTTTCTCCCTGGAATTTATTTGACTGATTGCTCAATCGATCTCTACCTCCGGAACTAAGTGGATCGATCGATCTCAAGGGGATTGATCGATCTCTATTGGCTGAATCAAATTTTGGATCTTTTTCTGCAACATAACTTCCAAAATCTGCACTCTTTTCACCATCTTTTGATGCCTTTTCTACTTCACCACCATCCTTAATCAAGACTGCTACTATAGATTTTCAATAGCTCTTTGGATTATCTTCAACTTTCCCAGGAAAGACACCAAATTGTCTTTTCACAACTTCAGAAGTTTGAGCAACTTGTGTATCCAAATGTTTCGCAAGTGTAGAAAGGGCTTCAATCTTCTGGTTCAATTCCTTTACTTCTCTTTGGGGTTGTTGTTGCCATTTTAAGAGTTTCTTGAACATCATCTCTATTTTATTGCTTTTTTGAATATGAGTTGGTGGTGCTTGTTGAAATACAAGATGAGAGGTTTGTTGAAAACCGCCTAGATTTGAGTTCTGCACAAAGGCCTTTTGCTGCTGTGGATAGTTTTGATCTTGAGGGTTTTCAACATTAGTGCTTCTCCAAGAGAGATTGGGGTGATTCTTGTTAAATCCTTGATTGTACCCTTGATTGTATACCCTTTGACGCTGGCTATTAATGTAGCTCACTTTTTTTTCAACTCCCACAATATTTTGCTCATGAAGGGCAAAGCAATCAACTTCTAGATCTTCAGCAAAACTGACATGTTTCTGGTTTTAATTCTTGAGAAGTTGAGTAAGAAACCATTACATCTCTGAGACTTGTTCCTTTACCTCTGAAAGTTCAGGGTTATCAAATGTTGTTCTCTTGGTTCTTCTATCAAAGTCTAGAAAATGATTACTGTTACTAATTGCTAAGTTCTCTATCAATCGATAAGCATGTAGGACAGCTTGAGTCATGAAAATACCATCACTCGCTGTATCTAAGGACAACTGGAATTTCTGATAAATTCCTCTGTAGAGAGTATTGAGGCAACTTACATCTGAAAAATCATGATGTGGGCAGTCACGAAGATGCTCCTTAAATTGTTCCCAGGCTTCATAGAATGATTCCACTAGACTTTGCATAAATCCTAAGATCTTGTTCCTTAATGAGATGTTCCTAGTAGTGGTGAAAAAGTAGTTGAGGAACTTGGCTTCACAGTCATCCCGAGTTACAATAGAACCAGCATGTAGAGATTTCAACCAGCGAAGTGCTCTCTCAGCTAGAGAATTACGAAACAAGCTGCAGTGCATAAAATTGTGTGATACCCCATTAAGCTTGGTAGTACTGCATATTTCCTCAAAGTTTTCAATGTGATCCATGGTGCTCAGTTGCTAAACCACTAAACTGGTTGTTACGGATCATCTGAACGAGCTGAATGGGAAATCGGTACTCCCTTCGCTGGGTTTTTGAAGTTGGATAGGATTCCTATTAGCATAGAATGCTTCAGGATTGTTGAATGAACCAACTAGAGGGTGGTTATGAGGGTGGCGTTGATTAGAAACTCCTTCCGGATCGCCATAAAAGATAAGGTTTCTTGCATCAATATTTTGAGGAATCGAGTTCACCAGTGATATTGGGTAGCCATCAGCTCTTGCTTGGCCAGGTGGCACTTGATTGCCGTTAGCTCCCCCTCCCTCTTGATGGATACTCAGTTGACTGAATCCAATAGGAGGTGAATCGATTTGACCTTCACCACCGACTAGATTGTTCATATTAACGTTATCAGCTATTGGATTGGATGAGCTTGCGTCTTTCTTTGCTTTCCGGTTTGAGCTTTCTAACTTTGCAAGTTTTGAGTTACTAAGGCTGAGCAATTCAAAGGATTTGTCAGATCTTCTGATCATGCACCTATAATACAAAAACAAGAAAAAAGAACGAGATGAGTGCTATAAAATAAAATCTCAGACTAGATTCTAAATAAAGGTTAAAAGGCATTATTGGTTCCCGGCAACGGCGCCAAAATTCTGATAGAGATAGAATTTAATCCTAAAATTATACTGCAGAGAACAAATCACTATAGCATAGTAAATGGTCGAATCCACAGAGACCAGAACCACCTATTTTAGTTTAATCTCAAATCAAGCTAAGACCTAATAATTAGATTGTTTGTGACGAATCAACATAGTAATTTAATAAAACGGTTGTAAATAATATGCTAAAAACGTCAAGAATTAGGGAAATCCATAGGTATCCAGGTTTAAAAGCCAAAGTTAACATACATGATTTTCTTTGGAAATAGTTCTCAACATGAAAGACGTAAATAGAATAATCTCCTCTAGGATGTATTAAACCCTATGTTCGAATTATTAGAAATAAACTCTCGCCGTGTCTAACTAATTCAACCATGCAATAATGTTCAAATTCAATTGTTCATAGGCATTCAGGACAATACTCTCGCAAAACACTTATTCATCTAGACTAGATCCGACTTCTAAACCAAATCTCTTTGCGTTTATAATTCTAATATAAATGATTTAGATGGCTAATCTAATTCACGCATTAATAACAAGTCTAGACAAGAACCTAACAATTTCTATCCTTTATGATAAACCCTAACATTCACACCTGGTTTCCCTGGGAACCCCTAAAACTTAACTAGAGAACTACTTAGACATTGAAAAGTAGACACAAATCAATATCAAATAAGAACTCATAATTGCAAAACAATAATAGATATTAAAACAAGGGTTCAGAGAAACTTTTCCCAAATACAGAGTTTCAGAATCTCCTCTCCCTCAGTAAAAATATCTAATAAAATAAATCTTAATGAAATAAAACATAGCTAAGAGGTTCTTATAGTGTAACAAGTAAAATAACTAAAAATAAGAAAAACAAGATTGGCTTGAGGACTTGGGTGAAAAATTTCGAAATATTCTAATTCTTCTCGGCCAAATTGATCGATCGATCTCCCTAGGGATTGATCGATCTCTTCCGAAATTTTCTCGATCGATCTTTACTTTCCCCGATCGATCTCTTGTTCTGAAACTTTCTTGGAGCAAATGCCCGATCGATCCGTTAATCTTTGACTTTCTTCGTAAATAATGCATGATCGATCATGATATTACTCAGTTTTAATGCATTTTAGTGGGCATTTATGTCTGCTATTATTCATTATCCGAACTTTTTCCTTGCAAGTTTTGGTACATTTTCAGGTTTTCAGGTGTTCGGGTCGATTTGAACTTAAAACATAAGTAAAGAAATGAGAGGTCAGTCTACTCTTGGATTGATCAAAATAATGAAATGAAGCCACAAAGAGCTTGGATCGATTAGTCCAACCTTGGACCGATTGGTCCAAACATCCAGAAAAAAACAGAAGCTATGGACCGATCGATCAACATCTGGATCGATCAATCCATCACACCTGCGAGAATTTTTGAAGATTTTCCATATTTGCAAGAAGAGTCCTCAAGCCTATCAACTTTTCCTATTTTTATTATTTTACCTTTTTATAATATAAAAGCCTTATGGCTTAGGTTTTATTAGTTACATTTTTACAATTTAGAACTCTAGAGCTTTTACAGAGAAAAGGATCTGAACCATGTATTTGGAGAAGATTTTTGAACTCTGATTTTATATACCAATATCCCTATTTATTTTACTATGTGTTCTTCTTTGATATTGAATTGTTTATACTTTGCAATATCTGAGTAGTTCACTAGTTAGGTTTTAGGGTTTCCTAGGAAAACCAAGTTTGATTGTTAGGGTTCATCATATAGGATTGAATTTGTTAGGTTCTTAATTTGGTTTTGTTCTTAATACATGAATTAGCTTGATCACCTAGTTCATGATAATATGTTAATAAATAAAAAGAGATTTTATTTAGAAACCTGACCTAATTTGGATGAATAAGTGTTTTTGCTTGCGAGAGTATTGTCTTAAATGCTTATGAACAATTGAATTTGGACATTAATGCATGATCGAATTAGTTAGATACGACAAGAGTTTGTTTCTAATAATTCGAGTATAGGGTTTAATACTCCGAGAGGAGATTATTATATTTATGTCTTTCATGTTGAGAACTATTTTCAAAGAAAATCGTGCATGTTAACTTTGACTTTTAAACTTGAATACCTATGGATTTCCAGTACAAACAACTTGATTATTATATCTTAGCTTGATTTGAGATTAAACTGAATTTTGTGCTTTCTGGTCTCTGTGGATTCGACCTTTTATTGTACTACATTTATCTGTTCTCTGAAGTATTAGTTTTAAGATTAAATTCTTAACCTAACAGAATTTTGGCGCCGTTCCAGGGGACCAAAAGTGCCTTTATGTTTTGTTAAGAGTTTAAGGTTTTTGTTTTTACAGTACTCATCTCATTCTTTCTTCTTGTTTTTGTTTTACAGGTGTATGATCAGAAGATCTGAAAAATCCTCTGAATTACTCAGCCTCAATAACTCAGAACTCGCAAAGTTGGAACGCTCAAACCAGAAAGCAAAGAAAGACCGAAGCTCATCCAATTTAATAGCTGATAACGTTAATCTGAACAATCTGGTCGCACCCGAAGGTCAAATCGATCCACTTCCTCTTGGAATTAGTCAACAGATTCTCCATCAGGCAGGAGGTGGTGCTAATGGCATTCAAGTGCCAAAAGGTCAACAAAGAGCCGATGGCAACCAAATTCCATTAGAAAACCCAATTCCTCAGAATATTGATGGAAGAAACTATATCTTGTATGGACATCCAGAAAGAGTTTCTAATAAACGCAATGCTCAGAACCACCCTCTAGTTGGTTCATTCAACAACCCTCAAGAATTCTATGCCAACAGGAACCCTATCCAACCTCAACAACCTCAGCGAAGAGAGTACCAATTTCCCATTCAGCTCGTTCAGATGATCTGTAACAACCAATTTAGTGGTTTACCAAATGAGAACCCAATGGATAATATTGAAAACTTTGAGGACATATGCAGTACTACCAAACCTTCAATGGGGTATCACGTGATTTCATGCATTGCAGCTTGTTTCGTCATTCTTTAGTTGAGAGAGCACTTCGCTGGTCGAAATCTCTTCCTGTTGGTTCTATTATAACTTGGGATGACTGCAAAGCCAAGTTTCTCAACCACTTATTCAACACCGTCATTCTTTAGTTGAGAGAGCAATTATGAACTTTCAGAACTAAAGGGGCAAGTTTCAGAGATGAGAGGAATGCTTACTCAACTCCTTAAGAGCAAAAACTAGAAACATGTCAGTTTCGCTGATGATTCTGAAGCTGCTTGCTTTGCATTCCAAGAGCAAGATACAAATGTTGTTGAAGAAGAAGTGAGCTATATACATAGCCAAGGTCAAAGGGTGTACATTCAGGGATACAGTTCAGGCTTTAACAAGACTCACCCAAATCTCTCATGGAGGAGTAACAATGTGGAAAACTAACAAGATCAAGTTTACCCAACTCAACAAAAACCTGTTGTGACTAATTCTGGTAAGCAGTTTGTTCAGAACCAAGGAGGTGGTGGTTTTCAAGGAAATCAGAATAGGAACTATGTGCAGAACTCTAATTCAGGCGGTTTTCAACAAACCTCTCAGCATGTCTTTCAACAAGCACCTCCAACTCAAGCTCCTCAAGGAATTCGATTGAAATGATGTTCAAAAAACATTTAGAAAGACAAAAACAATCCCAAATATAGGTTAAGGACTTAAATCATAAATTTGAGGCATTGTCTACACATGTGAAATTTCTTGATACTCAAGTTGCTCAAACTGCTGAAGTGGTATAGAGACCGGATGGGTTTCTTCCAGGGAAATTTGATTCTAATCCAAAGAAGCAAGAATAAGTGAATGCAATCACATTTAGAAGTAGAAAAATTTTACCATCTACTAAGGGTAAAGAACATGTGGTTGAGGTTTTGATCGAAGATATTGATGAATCTGATGGAGAAGCCGAAAGGGGAGACAAACAAGATGATTCGAGTCTAAAATTTCTCAAGGAAAATTATGCAAATACTTTATACCGATCGATCTAATCTGGATCGATCGGTCCAACTGTTCAGAATGATTTGGAGGTTTCAGATCAATCGGTCCAACCCGGATTGATAGATCTAAACAATTTGGAAAATCCACTTAATTCAGATCGATCAGTTCAAACTGGACCGATCAGTCCAACTGCTCATAACCGATCTGATAAGGGGAATGGATCGGTCCAACTGTCCATAATGACTCAGAGGTTTCAAATCAATCGGTCCAACTCGGATCAATCAATCTAAACAATTTGGAAAATCCAGAAAGTTCATATCGATCAGTCCAACTGCTCAAAACCGATCTGATAAGGCGGATCGATCGATCCACCTATTACCCGAATCCCTAAAACCACTCTAATCTACAAACCAAAGGTCCCTTATCCAGTAAAATCCAAGAAATCCAGAGAAGAGCATGAAGATGCAAAGTGCAAAGAGATGAGTACTGAGCTCAATGTTCGATTTCCATTCTCAGATGCATGCCAAATGATTCCTTCACTGAAGAAATATGTTAAGATCATGGTGACCAACAAGCTTACTCTAGAAGAAGGGACAATGATGATTACCAAGGAATGTAGTTCTATATTACACAACCGAATGGCTAAGAAGCTTGGTGATCTTGAAAGCTTTGTGTTATCAGTTGAGATCAGAGATATTACCTTTGCTGGATCTCTCTGTGATTTGGGTTCAAGCGTGAATTTGATGCCTTTCTCAGTGGCTAAGCGGTTAGGGATGAGATATATCAAAGGAACAAATATCTCACTGGTTCTAGCTGATCGTTCTGTGAAATATCCCGTTGGAGTTCTTGAGAACCTACCTGTGAAGATCGGAACAGCGTTTGTACCAACCGACTTCGTGATTTTGGAAATATCTTTCTTGGCTACAGCTGGTGCCATCATTAATGTGAAGAAGGGAAAGATCGATCTTCATTTTGGAGACATAGTGATGAAGTTTAATCTACAAGATGTTCTAAAGAAACCTATCTTGAACTGATTAATCTAAAGATGTCTCTTATTTTGGGAAGTCTTTTTGGGTTGATACTATCACTGACGCTGTTGAGGGAGTTTCTGATGACTTCCTTTTTGATGATCCTTTGGAGATTGCATTGACTAATGCTACTAATGAACATGTTTCCCTTTTTGATGAAGATTCAGGTTTTACCAGGATGCTCGATTGTAGTAGGCGATTTGAGGAGATGACTGATTATCTGGCATTAGTGGAGGCAACTGCCAAGCCTTCACCTAAACCATACCCTGCACCCCTTAATGATCCATGGAGCGAGCTGAAAGCTCCAAAGCTGAAACTTAAAACCCTTATAGCAATGCTCATGTACGCATTTTTAGGTCTTTATTCTACATACCCTGTGATTGTGAATGTTGATTTGAACAATTTAGAGGCTGCCTTACTTTTTTGTCAATTGAGAAATTATCGTAGAGCTTTAGGTTACACCTTAGATGATATCACATGGATTTCACCAGATTTGTGCATGCATAGGATACATCCAGAAGATGAATCTAAGACTTCTATAGAACACCAGAGACGCATAAATTCTAATTTGAAAGATGATGTTAAGAAATAGATAATGAAACTTCTAGATGCATGTATAATTTATCACATTTCATATAGTAATTGGGTTAGTCTTGTTCATGTTGTTCCTAAGAAGAGGGGTATAACATTTGTTAAGAACGATAAGGATGAATTGATTCCCACTAAACCTTTTAATGACCAAATGGTTGAGAGATTGGCTAATTACCCTTACTACTGTTTCTTAGATGGTTATTCAGGTTTTTTCCAGATTCCTATTCACCCAGATGACCAGGAGAAGACGACATTCACATGTCCATTTGGTATCTATGCATATCGCATAATGCCTTTTGGATTGTGCAATGCCCCAATGACTTTTTAGAGATGCATGATGTCTATTTTCACTGATCTAATTGAAGACATCATGGAAGTATTCATGGATTATTTCTCTATCTATGGATCTTTCTTTGATGTAAGTCTTGCTAATTTGTGTAGGGTCCTTCAGAGATGTAAGGAGAAACACTTGGTACTCAACTAGGAGAAATGTCACTTCGTGGTGACAAATGGGATGGTGTTAGGACACAAGATCTCTAAGAAATTTATTGAGGTAGATAGAGCTAATATTGAGGTTATGACTAACTTGCGGGCACCCAAGTCTGTAAAAGACGTTCGCAGTTTCTTAGGTCATGCAGGTTTGTACAGAAGATTCATTCAGGACTTCTCAAAAATCGCTAGACCCCTTACAAAGCTGTTGTGCAAGGAAGTCAAATTTGAATGGGATGATAAATGTCAAAGCTCTTTTCTTGTGATGAAGGGAGCTCTTGTGAGTGCTCCAATAGTTCATCCACCAGACTGGGACTTGCCTTTTGAGGTAATGTGTGATGCCAGCGATTATGCAGTAGGAGCGGTTTTTTGGACAGCGAAAATATAAGAAAATTCATGTCATATATTACGTCTCACGAACGCTGGATGGAGCTCAATGCAATTATGCCACAACTGAAAAAGAATTACTAGCCATTGTCTTTGCATTTGAGAAGTCCAGATCCTATCTAGTATGATCCAAAGTAGTAATCCACATCGATCATGCAACTTTGAGGTATATCCTAAACAAAAAGGATACTAAACCCATATTACTACGTTGGACTTTCTTTTACAGGAATTAGGTTTGGAGATTAAAGACAAAAGAGGAATAGAGAATGGGGTTACATACCATCTTTCCCGACTTAGAGTGGAAGATGATGTTCCTATTGATGATAGTCTACCTGAAGAGCAGATTTATGCCATTAGCACAAGAGTGGATAAGAATCATTATATCCCTAAACTCCCTAAATATGCAGTAATTACTCCTTGGTTTTATGATGTTGCTAATTATTTGGCTGCTGATGTTGAACCACAAGACTTTACAGGTTACCGAAAGAAGAAGTTCTTAAGAGATGATAGACACTATTACTGGGAGGAGCCATATCTTTACAAGCTTTGTTCATATGGAATGTTCCGGAGGTGACTGCCTGAGGAGAAGATTCAAAATGTCTTATACCATTGTCATGGTTCTGACTATGGTCGTCACTTTGCTACATTCAAGACTGTTTCTAAGGTGCTTCAAGCAGGTTTCTAGTGGCCTACAATGTTCAAATATGTGCATGCCTCCATCTCTTGTGGTAATTCATGCCAAAGACAGGGAAACATCTCAAAACCAAATGAGATGGCTCAGAATTTCATCTTAGAAGTAGAGGTTATTGATGTGTGGGGAATTGACTTCATGGGTCCTTTCCCTATATCTCATAAGAATCTCTATATCCTTGTTGTTGTTGATTATGTTTCTAAGTGGGTTGAAGTAAGTGCTAGCCCCACCAATGATTCTAAGGTTGTGCTAAAAATGTTTAAATCTGTGATTTTTCCCAGATTTGGAGTACCTAGAATAGTAATCAGCGATGGAGGTTCTCATTTCATCAATAAGGTCTTTGATGGGTTACTCAAGAAGCATGGATTCAATCACAAAGTGGCTACACCATATCATCCTCAGACTAGTGGCCAGTTAGAAGTTTCTAACAAGGAAATCAAAGCAATCTTGCAGAAAACGGTGAATGGATCTAGAAAATATTGGTCTTTAAAGCTAGATGATGCTCTTTGGGCTTACAAAACCCCATTCCAAACCCTTTTAGGTACCACTCCTTTTCACCTTGTCTATGGAAAAGCCTGCCATTTACATGTAGAATCGGATCACAAAGCATCTTCGGCTGTCAAGTTGCTGAACTTTGACGTAAAGACCGCATCGAAAAGCGTCTCATACAACTTCATGAGTTAGAAGAGATCCACCATATAGCCTGTGAAAACTCCAAAATCTATGAGGAACGCACTAAAGTTGCTCATGACAAGAAGATTACCTTTAGAGAATTTTGAACGAATGATCATGTGTTGCTCTATAATTCTCACCTGAAGGTTTTTCTTGGGAAATTGAAATTTAGGTGGTATGGACCTTTCATCATCAAAGAAGTAAGACCATATGGTGCAGTTGTTCTGTTTGATTGCCAAGGTAGTGAGTTCGTTGTATCATCGAGTTCGTTGTTCTGTTTGATCGCCAAGATAACTTAAATTGATGAGATTTATATTTCCTTTTATACTTATGTATTTTCCTTATTCTCCTCTCATATTTATTTTTACACTGGGACGGTGTGAAGTAAGTCTGGGGGAGGGTATATGTACTAACGCGTTTCTAATGTTTATTTTGGATGTTTGGTCAGTACTGATGAAATTTTTCAAAATTTTTCATTTTAAAATCACTGAATCTATCGAATCGAAGGAACCATCATCAAAATCTATGATGGCTACTAGCCTAGTGTGAGTATAATATTGATGTCCTTAGATTACTGGCTTAGATTTAACTACTATGATTACGATTGGAACCCTATTGCTGATTGATTTGCTTCTAAAAGTACTGATTCCTTTAAATTTTTGATGATTTGATGCTAGCTCTGCCATGATAGAACTTAACTTTAACTTAATTTGTCTTTCTTATGGTGTTGGTATACTCTGAAAGCTAGGTACCTTACTCTTCAATACTCTATAAAACCGACAAGTTCTTTCAGTATGATCCGGGTCCTTTCTCTATCTTCCTTCAGAAAAAATGATACAGAAAAAGGATTAAAAGCGTGATCTAGATATTCGTAGTAAATCCCAGAAAAAAAAACAGCTACTAAAAAAATGAAAAGAAAAGAAAGAAAAGCGCAGAAATGCAAAGAAAAAAAGAGCAATAACAAAAGAAAAAGAAAAGTGAAGTGAGAAATGGAGAAAAAGGATCAAGATCAGAAGTCATTTGATGCTCTGTTTGGTATGGGCATTTCAATAGAAGAGGTACGTGAGCACATTGATCGATACACCATAGGTCATAATGCATTTATCTGAACTTAATTGAACTTAATGAGTTGGTTGAAATGACTTGATGATTTAATTGATTTGGGATTTAGAGTAGGAAGCATGCTATTAGTTAAGTGTTGGCAAACAGTTCATTCGTAATGGTTGTTTAAGATTGGTGTCTTTTGAGTTTTGATATCTATGCTTGGGGTTTATGAGGTTTTGTGAGTTCCTGTGTGGTCCCTTTCAAACCTCTTCACCAGATTTGGTCTTGCTACACTTGAGGCCAAGCAAAGATCTAAGTTAGGGGGAGTTGATTTTACTCGGTTTTAATGCATTTTAGTGGACATTTATGTATGCTATTATACATCATCCGAACGTTTTCCTTGCAAGTTTTGGTACATTATCAGGTTTTCAGGTGTTCGGGTCGATTTGAACTTAAAGCATGTGTTTTCTGCATATTTGGATGAAATTTGGCTAAGTAAAGGAATGAGAGGCCAGTCTAGTCTTGGATTGATCAAAATGAAAAAATGGAGCCACAAAGAGCTTGGATCGATCAGTCTAACCTTAGACATATTGGTCCAAACATCCAGAGAAAAAAGAGAAGCTATCGACCGATCGGTCCACATATGGATATATCGATCCACATAACCCGGAGAAGATGGACCGATCGGACCACATATGGATTGATCCATCAGACATGCGAGAATTTTTGAAGATTTTCCATATTTGCAAGAAGAGGCCCCAAGCCTATCAACTTTTCCTATTTTTATTATTTTACCTTTTATACTATAAAAGCCTTATGACATAGGTTTTATTAGTTACACTTTTACACTTTTACAATTTACAACTCTAGCGCTTTTACATAGAAAAGGATCTGAACCATGTATTTGGAGAAGATTTATGGACTCTGATTTTATGTACCAATATCCCTATTTATTTTATTATGTGTTATTATTTGATATTGAATTGTTTATGCTTTGCAATGTATGAGTAGTTCACTAGTTAGGTTTTAAGGTTTCCTAGGGAATCCAAGTTTGATTGTTAGGGTTAATCATATAGGATTCAGTTTGTTAGGTTCTTAGACTAGATTTCTTCTTAATTCTTAAATTAGCTTGATCACCTACGTCATGATAATAAGTTAATAAATACAAAGAGATTTGATTTAGAAACCTGACCTAATCTGGATGAATAAGTGTTTTTGCTTACGAGAGTATTGTCCTAAATGCTTATGAACAATTGAATATGGACATTTATGCATGATCTAATTAGTTAAATACGACGAGAGTTTGATTCTAATGACTCGAGCATAGAGTTTAATACTCTGAGAGGAGATTATTCTCTTTATGTCTTTCATGTTGAGAACTATTTTCAAAGAAAATCATGCATGTTAACTTTGGATTTTAAACTTGAATAGCTATGGATATCCCTAATGCCTGACGTTTTTATTTTCTTGTTTTCAACCGCTTTTATTTTATCGTTTTGATTCCATTACAAACAACTTAATTATTCTATCTTAGCTTGATTTGAGATTAAACTGAATTGTGTGCTTTCTGGTCTCTGTGAATTCAAACATTTATTGTACTACATTGATATGTTCTTTGCAGTATTATTTGTAGGATTAAATTCTTAATCTATCAGATTCCTAAAGGGATCGATCGATCTCTTCGTTCTGTCACTTATCCAAATTCTCCTTATTTGCTCTGAAATGCATCACTTTGCTCCAAAACGACCCGAACACTTCGAATCCAGAAAATATACCAAATTTGAAAGGAAAACGCTCAGAATAATGCATAATAGCAGACATTAATGCCCATTATTATGCATTAAAACCGAGTAATATCAGCACTGAAACACGAGCTTTGGCATGAGTCCCAGTTTTACTCTGATTTAACCATCCAAAAGTTGGATATGATATAGGAAGCTGTTTCATATTTGCCTTTGATACATAACATTCTCAGTAGTTTCAACATGATCTTAATGATTTGCTAATCTGTTTTGTTTTTTGGGTTTGTGATCTTCATGGGTTATGAGTAGTTGAATATGTTCTTGAGGATGGGTTATATTTGTTGTGTATCTTTGATTTCCTCAGTGTTTAAGCTTGTTTTTTGTATAGATCCCTTATGTATCAAAGTTCTTGTTGGGGTCACAAACGGTATACTCGGAATCAACGTTCGAGATTCCCGGAAGATCTCGACAAATATAGTCGTTTACGGACGAGCAGAACTGTACACGTTCTACTTGCCCATTGGCGAGCAGACCATGTCTCGGACAGGTCGTCTCTCACTTCGTATCATTTCAAGTTTTTTGGGATTCTAATAAAAATCGTAAAAACTCATTTCTTTCGTATAAATTCCAAATTAATTGTATAAACGGTAACGGTTAACTTGAACACCGAAGTTAATGGTTAGTCTAGACACCAAGGATTATCTCAGCTATGCAATCCAATTTTATTTTTCCCCGGAATGGTCACAAAGATGTATTCTTTTTACCAATCGTATAAACGATAATGGCAAACTTAGACGCCAATATTATCTCACCTATACGACTGAAATTATTACTTTGTGGAACCAAGATCGTATCATCGTACGAGAGACCGGTTCTCTAATAGGAAACATAAAATTGTTTAAACCACAAAACAGCCTAGAGAGGCCTAAAACATGATAATGGCTCACTTACGATTTTAGACTATAATTTGATTCAGGAATGATGAAGGTCTATCCTAGTTTTGCAAGACGTGGAAATGGAAAAAAAAAATCTAAAAAAGAACATTTTCGGAGAAGGATGAACACATATACGAAAAAGAAAATTTCTGCGGAAGAATAAACTCGAAAATGAATATTTCCATGGAAGGATGAACACAAATTTGAGGCGGAAAAGGAAAGCGGACCGAACTTGGAAGTTTATATAAGAGGGATGAGAAGGAAGAACACAAGGAACCTTTATTTTCTACAACAAAATATTTAGAGCATTAGGTTATTTTCCAATTTTGATAGCGAGTTGCGACTCAATTAGGTTTTCTAGGCTTAGGTTATTCGTACTACAGAACTCGCAAGCAGCTCATGTAGCCAAGGCTTACAACCTGTTGTAAAACGCTCCTACATATATTCATAATAAGATTTCTTTTGCTCTCCTTGTATTTATAATTTCACATCTTGATTACTTATTCACAGTTTTCTGGTCTTGTAACGTTTGGCTTAGCAGAAATCCGGACCTCAAGAACAGTTAGGATTTTCTTGATTTTACTTAACTAACAATAATCGACAGTGCGAATTTTCACTACAAAAATAAGGGTATTAATAGCAGTGTAAGATAGCGTTTTTTACAATTTTGTTATTGTAGATAGGGGTGGGCAAATGGGAATTTGGGACGGAAATTTTCAGGAATAGGAACGGAACGGGAATTTGGGAACAAGGATATATGTTCCATTTATGTCCCATTTTAAATTCGGGACGGGAACGGTATGGGACGGGATGGGATGGAACGGGAACGGGAATTCCCAAAAATATAACAAATAAACCAAATGTTTTTGTTCCTACAACAGTTAGCTAATTTTCAACGACACACCGGTAACAACCACAAATATCACTAGGTTTTCTAGATCCAGGTTTTAACGAGGCAAACACCGAGTACACCACTCCCTAAGGATATCAATCTCCTCTTCTTGCTTGTTTTAAACAGTTACTGGTTTTTTCCCTTCAGCGTCGATTGTAAATAAACTTTCTATCTTTTGATATATAAATTTAATATTTCATCAAAAAAAAAACAACCACAAATATAGAAATAATTATATATGTTTAAATAGTATCAAAGTCAATTACTTCTATTTTAAATAGCATCACTTATCGTGTCTCCTTATAGAATTAAGATAGATGAACTTATTTTCTGCCGTTTTTTTTAGAATAAAAAAATTAGGTTATAATTGTTAATAATATAATTAGATTTAATTTATATAGATTGTAATTTTACTTAATAGTTAAACTATGGATATTAAAAATATATAATAAATTAGTATATTTATATTATATATATATGTAAAATATAATTATAATATATATATTTATATTTATAATTTTGTATATCTGTCCCAAATGAAACTTCGGGAATTCTCGTTCACGTCCTGTCCCGTTCCGTTCCCATTCGGGAAATGAAAAGATGTCCCATATGGGAATATATGTTTTAATGAGACGGAAATTTCGTAACGGATTCGGAACGGAACGAAACGATACGGAACGGAACGAGAATTGTGCCCACCCCTAATTATAGACCGAAAATGAGTTTTTTCATAGCACTATTATTTATTTAAAGCTATGTTTGATATAGCAGAAAAATAAAAAATTTAGCGGCGCCAATATGTTAATTTTTCGCGTCTTTCTATTTCATATAATTAAAAAAACACTATCTTCGTCTGTCTTTTTTTGCCCTTCTCTCTATTCGGGTTTTAATCTCTTGTGCCCCAAATTGAGAGAAACTAATCAAAACTACCACCT
>OVBE01005058.1:9230-22494 GCA_900406425.1 Iberis pinnata | reverse complement strand
GACGTTTGACGAGCACTATAACAAATTTTATGTATTACATCATTCTAGAAACCATAATATTTATTTACTTATTTTATCAAAATTTATACACAATTACATCATATACAAAATATTTTAAAAAACACAAAAGCAATCATTTCAAAACATTATTAAGTTAACAAAAAGTTTTAAGACGTCGAACAAAAATATACAAATTATTAAATTAACAAAAATTTTAAGATGTTACCAATTTTAACATCTTTACTATTAAAATCATTGTTTCATGACAAAAATTAAAATTAAAACTTCTTAGTCATTCAAAATTTAAACAACAAAAAAATAATTAATACACATATTATGACTTAATATATCAAACTATATGTGACAAAATACAATAAAAATCAAAATACACACTTAAATAACAATCGTAAATTATAGATATATAAATTATATTTAAGAAAATAATTATCTCCGCGCATAGTGTGGGCTAGAACCTAGTACAAATATTGTTTTTGAAAAGAATGAATTTCCTCTCCGATCCATAACCTTCGACTTATAGCTATAATATATATATATATATATATATATATATATAATTATACATATAAATTTGTATAGTAGTATAATATAAATTAATTTTATGAATATGTAATAATAACATAAAACCTATAATATTATTAGAATATATGAAATCTATTTTATGAAAATAAACCCTAAGTTTTATCTCTTGATGATTAACATTCATTGAAATATAAAAAATTAATAGATTATTAAATGAATAAATATTTTTTAAAAAATATAATTGTAAAAGGATATTATCAATCTCTCTCTTATATTTGTTTCTAATTTTTAGGTTTTAAAATATATTTTTTATTTTATGAATTTTTTATATTTAAAAAAAGAATCGGAGCGGAGCGGATATTCGCAAATATTAGTAAAAAATTTTGGATATCCGGAAAGATTTTCGGAATGAAGCGGATCAGATATTAACTATCCGGAACGGAGCGGATCGTGAATACTGCAATTTCCCGGATATCCAAAATTTTCGGAACGAAGCGGATCAGATATTAACTATCCGGAACGGAGCGGATCGTGAATACTGCAATTTCTCCGGATATTCATTTTATGCCCACCCTTAATTGTTCCATTTCTTCATATTCCTTTTTATTTACATAGGTACTTCGTATTTTAGCACGCAATTGAAAAAGGTCAATCAACTTATTTTGCAATGACCCCGATTATTGTAATTTGTAGAGGTCACATGTGCATTCAATTTCTTTTTTTTAACGTTAATTTATTTATTCATAAATGTTATTGTTTACAAATGGTTGCAAATGTAAAGGACATACATTAAATATTGTATATTCTGAAGGTTTATGTAACGCCTTTTTAGCCATAAAATCCGCACATTTATTTGCCACCCTTGAGCGATATTCCACTTGTATATCTTTGAAAAGCTCTACCCAGCTTTGGAAGTCTCGCAAATAGTTAAGAAGCTGAGTGTGTGTAGTGCGTGTTCGTAGAAGTTCTGTAATATGCTGATTATCACCCTTGAATAACCTAAAGCATGCACACACTGAATTGCCCAAAGTATAGCAGCAAGTTCTGACTCCTCAATAGTATGTCGAACAGCGTATCGTTTACACCCTCCATGTAAAAATGAACCGTGAGAATCACGTAAAACCCAACCCAACCCCGATGTTGATTGTCCCGAACGATGGGCTGTGTCAAAATTGCATTTTACCCAGCTTTGTGGCGAAGTGTGCCAACGTATGTTTTAGCCTAATTGAGGAAGAAGATTTGGGCGTTGTCCAGGGATGGACAAAGAAACATGTACCCATTCATTTGCAGCACAAGTTGCGCGATTACACATCTCATGAATGCTAAGGGTCTGATGGTTATAGACCAAACTGTTCGTTGCTTTCCATATATGCCACAATAGGAGAATTGGTTTTATCCTTAACTCAGCCGATAAATTATTTGCCAGAGCTAACTTCAGAATGTTCTTGAGCTTGATGGAAAACAAAACGGCTGGATCCCATAACTCAGGCATATTCAGTCCAGTGAATCGCCAAAACCCATAGGCGAATGGGCATGAGAAGAACAAATGATCATTTGTTTCATCATGGATACAACATCTGGGACAGTAGGGGGAACAGACGACGTGTCTATTTGCCAGGTTGAAGAATGTGGAAAGAGTATTTGACGCAGTATGCCATAGAAAGTGCTTCAACTTTGGCATTATGGGGGAGTTTCCAAATATTCTCTGCCAAGTCAGGGTCATTGAAAAGTGGTGGTACCTCGCGTACCTGATTAGTCTCCATTTCGAAAGCTAGCCGATAAGCTGATCGGGAGAAGCCGTCATCGAAATATTCATATGACAGATTAGATCATGATCTCTTGGATCAATGTGTGCCATCAATGCTGCGTCATTCCAAGCTTTTGTATCATGATGAAACAGAGACGTGACTGGTAGAGAACGTGTTGCTAGCGTCATAACTATCGCAGGTCGAGGTGGTGTCGTTGGTAACCACAGTTCATACCCGATTAGAATTGATTTACCATCTCCAATATCTTCCCGTAACCCATGTTTAAGTAGTTCTTTTCCATGAAAAATGGATCGCCATGCATAAGAGCATCGAAGCTGTCGCGCATTATTGAGAAAGCAACCATCCTTGAAATATTGAGCTCGATATAATTTAGCAAGTAAAGATGTTGGTCGTGTTAGGACTTGCCAAGCTTGACTTTCCAGTAACGCCTGGTTGAAAAGACATAAATCACGGAAATTTAGTCCCCCCCAATCGTTTCGGCATCTGTAAACGTTGCCATGATAACCATGACATAGATTGCTGATTCGAGGTATTTCCCCACTAGAATTTTGACATTGACTTTTCAATGTCCTTGCATAAGGTGCTAGGTAGTTGAAAACATTGCATGGCATAAACGGGCATAGCCATCGCCACACTCTTCAGGAGAACCTCCTTTCCTGCCGGGTTTAGGTAACGACATTGCCAACCAGAATGTCTTTGTTGTATTCTATCAAGAATGTAGGCAAATTGTCCGCGTTTTTTCCGACCAAACTGCTCAGGTAAGCCTAAATACTTTCCCACTCCTCCCACTTTATTAATCCCCATGATACCTTTGATACAAGATCATGTATGCTCAAACACTTTTTTACCGAATGCTATTGTTGATTTGTCGTAGTATATGACTTGTCCTGAAACTTGGGCGTAATAATGAAATATCGTCCGGAGTTTTTGAGCATTTGCCAAGTCTGCTTTAACGAAGAATAATGAATCATCTGTAAATAGTAGATGACTAATAATCGGAGCACCCGAACATACCGAAATCCCTGAAAATTCATTATTTGAAAGGGCACACGATAGCATCGAGCTTAGGGCATCAGCGCATAATATGAAAAAGTAGGGTGAGAGAGGATCACCCTGACGTAGATCACGTTGAGGTCTAAATGAACCATATGGACTGCCATTAATGAGAACAGAAAAGGAGACTGTCGAAACACAATGTAATATCCAAGAAATCCATTTATCAGAGAAACCTTTCTTGATTAATACATCTCTAAGAAAATGCCACTCGAGTCGATCATACGCTTTACTGATATCGGTTTTGATACCCATATAATTTGTTGCTATTTTCTTCTTCGTTTGTAGGGCATGAAAGAGTTCATGAGCAATCAAAATATTATCAGAGATTGACCGTCCCAAAATGAAAGTTGCCTGGGTTTCTGAGACTAATGAAGGTAGGACTTGCTTTAACCGGTTAACCAATACCTTAGCAATTATCTTGTAAAGAACATTACAAAGACTTATTGGCCGGAATTCCGACATTCTCTTAGGAGTGGCCGTCTTTGGAATTAAGAAAATATTGGTATGATTCCAAGAGGTGGGTAGGAAGCTTGTCTGAAAGAACTTGTTTATTTCAAAAATAATTGATGTGCCCACCACATCCCAATATTGCTGGAAAAATCTTGCAGTAAAGCCGTCCGGCCCTAGTGCCTTCATAGACCCAATGTCAAACAAAGCAGCTTTGATTTCAGCTGCAAGAACTGGAGCTGTTAATTCGTTATTCGTCATTGGCGTGACAACACTCTGCATTGAAGAAAGGAGAGAAGATGAATCCACTTCGCCGTGACTCGTAAAAAGATTCGAAAAGTAGGATTGAGCCAAAGTCGCTAAATTTTGGTTTCCCGACACCATTTCACCGTTATTTGCTTGAAGAGACAGGATTCTGTTTTTAGCTCGACGATTCTTCATTACTGCATGGAAATATTTGGTATTAAGGTCACCACCTTTCAACCAATGATTACGACTTTTGAGTCGCCAATATTCTTCTTCACGGTTGTATGCCGATTCTAAATCACGTTGTAGAGTATGTACTTGGGACGTTGGGACGCCATTATCCCGCATAGCATCATCAATACATTGACGTAAAGTTGTAATATGAAGTTGGGAATTCTGATTATGATTAGATCGCCAACGTGAAATTCCCCGTCGACAAGAAGAAATACGATCCATTACTGTAATGTCTTGTCCCGAAGTGTTCCAACTTCGAGCAATAACATCATGAAAATCGTTAGCTTCTTTGTACCGGTGATCATAATGAAATAGCTTAGGATTTCGTTCTATATTTTTTCGGATACGAATAATCGTCGGACAATGGTCAAATTCTACCATGTCGAGGTAGGTAGTAGAAGAACCCGGGAATTGAGACAACCATTCCCAGTTACTCATAACCTTATCGAGCCAGCTTTCAATCGTATAGGATCGTCGTTTACCCACCCAAGTCATATTGTTCCCGGAATAAGGCAGATCCTGAATTCCACAATTTTGGACCAAATTTTGAAAATCAACAAAACGCCAAGAATCCCGAGCCGGACCCCCACGAGTTTCAGTGTTAGACAATATTTCATTAAAATCCCTGTTTAATAACCACGGTCCTTGCCGAGTTATCGCAAGCCTTTGCAAACGCTCCCAAAAAATGTGTCTAAGATTTCGAATTGGGTGACCATAAACGCATGAATAATAAAAGTAGTTATCTTCATAATAAACTTTACAATCGATCATGCGAGAATCCATAGAAATGATTGACACCCTTACAATTATTATTCCACATTAAAGCTAATCCCCCCCCCATCCCAACTGGTTTTACACATTGAACCGAATCAAACTGCAATCTTGAAGCCACATCGCGAACAACATCATCAGAATTCTTCGTTTCAATCAAAAAGAGTAAGTCCAAAGAATAACGCTGGGTTATTCTTTTAAGGCGTCGAACTTCCGTGGACTCTTTTAAACCACGGCAGTTCCAAAAGGCCGTATTCATGGCGCCTCCGGTGGGTTTGGGCCCACCGAACCCTTATCAGCATTATCAAAAGGCTTCTTTTCTTCCTTACATTCATTTGGCCCACCATATAGGCCTGATTCCATTCCTTGCCCGGCCCAATACCAACAACCCACCAAATCTGCAACGCATCATTTTTTCCTGTAGGTTACCTATTGCCTTTCTTCATCGTCATACACTTGATACAAGTCTCTCTTTCCGCCGCTTGATCTGGTTGATTGATGCATCGTCGGAGGAACAAGAGGTCCATCTTCCATGCGCCGCTTCTTCGAGTTAATGGGACTCGCCGGAGGAGACAGAGCAGGCGGTGCTTCAGGAGGATCGGCGACGAGAGATATCACTTGTTCAACATTCATCGGCGGATCTTCATCGTTCCCCGGATCTTCGTCATCACCGTCCGATGGTGGTTCATTTGGGTCTTCATCATCCACGAAAGGGCACTCACTTTGTTCATGAATCAAAGAGCCACACCCAAAACATAAATTCCTCAATTTTTCATAAGTGAATTTCAAGACCACTGCATCAGCCCCAAAGTAGAAGAGACGTTGAAATCGGAGTGGAGAGCCAATGTGACAAAGAAGTTTAACCCGCACCGTATTCACCGATTGCGGTCCATCCGAAAGTAAAATCAGTACCAAGGTAATGCCCCATGTTCCCACCAATTTCATTAAGCATTTGTAGAGTTAAGAATTTCATAGGTATGCCTTGAATGTGGACCCAAAACGGAATCGATTTCAGAGCGTCATCAGTTTGGTTTGGAGACTACTTAGTGGTGGTGATCATCCACTCATTAAAAGCCCATGGATCGCGCCGGAGGACACCATCTGCCGATTCCGCCGAAGGAAACAGGAACTGAAGTTTCCCGTTATCAATTATCCGGCCTGAAACAAAGTCTTGGACTCCCCAAATCCTAGGCAAAGCAACCAACATCGCACGGATATTTTTCTTTCGGGGATTAACTGGAAGTGCAACAATGTTGTGTTGAGTAACAGCAAGGGCTTGATTACATGAATCAAAGTTAATGTGGGCAACATCATCTTCCAAACCCATGGTAAGATTTTGCATTCTTGAACGAAACCGATCAGACATAGTTACTGATGAAATTGTTTGTAATGTGAAAAAAAACAGAACAGAGGAATGTCAAAGATTTAAAGGAAAGGGAGGGTGAAAGCAGTTGAAAGAAGAGAGGGAAGAGAAGACCGTTATTAGCAATCACCACCACTAAGTAGTCTCCGGTTACACCTCCATGGCAGGAGAGAGACGGATAAACTGTAATTGGCTTAGATGATGAAAAGCCATGAGTGTGTCCGGCGGTTTCCAACTCGAAGAGAGAGAACAGAGCATAATTTTCTTTCTTTTTCTTAGCATTCAAATTCTAATCGTGAATTATGCTTTCGAAATCAGGAATTTTGGGAAACATAGAATTTACAAAGGGAGACTTTATTTAGAAATTGTGTTTAACTACCAAAAAAGTTCCTCTATGATTCAGAGGTCTGGGCGCGGGTCAGTCTCCTGATTAATTTATCTCTCTCCTTTGTTTGAACTGTCAATTTACTCAACGGATTAGAGCCTATCGTATTGAGGTTTGTCTACGACCGTCTGCGTCGTTTCTGTTCTCGGTGTGTGCTAATGACACATGATGTCACTCGCTGCAATCTCTCTCCAGAACCGCAACCGGAACCAGATCAGGTAGACGCCCCACTCATTGAATATCAAAATGAAGAAGACCCACCTCTACATGCTTCTGATGAACATCCTGCTCTACCCACTCAAATACTTCACAACTCTCCGGAGTATGAAACCTTCTGATACCTCAAGTTTACCAGTGTTTGACCCTACCATGACAAATGATCCTTATTATGGTGGTTACTTTGTTCAAGACCCCATGCCTTATGCAAATGACTCAATTTACTCGCGGATTATCAAAGAAGTTGGACAATCCAGTGGTGGTGCAGCTGCACAACAAGTTAGGAAAAGTAAAGGAATTGAAGTTCCTTCTGAATCTAGCCCCACTAGCCGTCCAAAGGTAACTTCTCCTCCTGCTTTTTCTTCCGGTATGGTGGCTGCCGCTCAACCACCGGCTGCGCCATGATTTTGATGCACTGAAATTGTCAAGGTCTAGGAGGTTCCTTGACAATTCCATACCTGCAAGATTTACGGCGAACAAACTCCCCGAATATCTTGCTTCTCACGGAAACAAAAACCTACCTCTTTCATATCATTTCTATGTAAATCTCTTGGTTATGCTAGTTTTTTTATGTCCCTCATGTGGGACGTGGAGGAGGATTGGCTGTTTTTTGGACCTTCTCTGTTTCACTACGTATTTTCGGCTTGCCTTCGACGAATCTTTTTTCAGCATTTGTAATAGGACATTATGATCCTCTCCTCTATCTCCACTATGTTTATGGTTCTCCTCTGTACACACAACATATGAAACAATAGCAAACACTAACACTGCGTCTTACTTCTAACATCTCTAACCATAATTCTCGTCTAATCCTTGGTGACTTTAATGATATTCGCTCAAATGAGGACCATCACGACCAACCCACACTTTTGGTTTCAATGCTTTTATATCATCCCTTGGACTACAGAACATCAAAATGGCTGGAGACAGATTCACGTGGATGGGGAAGCATCACTCTCACCTTGTCAAAACAATGATTGACCGAGTCTTCGCAAATGTCCATTGGCACAATATCTTCCCTCATGCTACTATACGCCCTCTACTATGGCTCGGCTCTGACCATAAGCCGCCTATACTCTCTATTGGTGGCCTAAATACCAAATCAAAACATCTCTTTAAATATGACCCTAGATGGGGATGCTTACCTCATATTTTCATGCCAAAACAAAGCAACGACGTCACCTCAACTGCATCATTTTCATACGCAACCATTTGGGTGAAGAATGCTTTGATAATGATCAAATAAATCACACCATCATTCAATACTTCTCACACCTCTACTATGTTACTCCTTCGGCTGACCTCCCAACACTCTCCATGCCAACTAAGGTAACTTCCACCATGAATGATCATCTGATCAAACCACTCACAGATGCATAAATCACCAATGCGATCTTCAAAATCTCCAGAGACAAAGCTCCTGGCCATGATTGGCTAAGTGCTGGTTTCTACCATGATCATTGGAGGACAATACGTCACCACGTCTTTACTATGGTTAGGGCTTTCTTCCAAGATGATGTTTTTGATCATACTTTAAACCGTACCCATATATGCCTTATACCAAAAACAGAACACCCGCAACTTGTCAAGGATTACCGTTCAATCAGCCTCACAAATGTGGCGTACAAGATTATATCCAAGGTGCTTGCTAATCGTCTAAGCATACATATGCACTCTATTGTCTTGGAGACTCAAACAACTTTTATCAAAGAATGGATCATCACAGAAAATATATTGATATCTCACGAACTCATGCACTCACTAGGTTGCAGAACACTCAAACAACCTTTCTTAGCCTGCAAACTTGATATTTCTAAGGCTTTTGATCAAGTCAACTGGGACTACCTGCGACTTCTTATGGAAAAATTGGGATTTAGTCAACAATGGATACACTGGATAATGAAGTGCGTTACAACAATCTTATACTCTGTTTCGATCAATGGGACCCCTCACGGAGACATACTCCCTTCAAAAGGTTTAAGACAGGGTGATTCCCTCTCCCCTTCCTTTATCTGCTAGTTTCTGAAGGCCTCTCCAACCTTCTTCTTCATTACAACATGATTGGCCTTCTTCACAGATTTAGAGCTTTCCGTCGCAGCCCACATGTTTCCCATCTCTTCTTTGCGGATGACTCTTTGGTCTTCTGTCAAGCTTCTGTTGCGGAATGCACCACCTTAAAACAAGCCCTCACTATTTATGCCAATGCGTGAGGACATCAGGTTAATTTTACCAAATCTGCAATTACTTTTGGTAAAAGCATCTCAGAACATCAACAACAAATATTGATAAGTATACTCAATATCACGGACACCATGTCACTCACACGATATCTTGGCTTACCAACTAGGATACCAAGAAGGTCATACCTTTAGCTTCCTCTCTGACCGCTTACACCAAAAGGTCACAAGCTGGTAAAATAAACTTCTATCACAAGCAGGTAAAGAGATCATGCTTAAAACAGTTGCTACTGCCCTTCCGACCTACTGTATGTCGTGCTTTCCCTTGCCCAATAAACTCCTCAAGCAACTAACCACACAAATTCACCTGTTTTGGTGGTCATTTACCCAAGCCTGCTCCAAGATCAATTTGGTATCATGGAGCAAAGTGACTCAACCTAAAAGCATGGGAGGTCTCAGATTCCGAGATTTGAAAGATTTTAACATTTCACTTCTGGCAAAGAAAAGATGGTGCATCCTCACCAACCTCGATACTTTGCTTTCAAGAATTTTGAAAAATAAATACTTTCCCAACATATCCCTACTTGATGCACCACATAATTTTTGTTCTAGTCTAGCATGGAAAAGAATCTTGCAAGGCAACACTTTGCTTGCAAAATGATTAAGAAAGATTGTTGGCAATGGGACAACCATCCAGGCCTGGGTAGACAACTGCCTCCCCATGCACCCCCCCTAGAGCGCCTCGTCCACTACACCCACCCTCTGTTCCCTCACTCACAGTGTCACAACTTTTCTTACCTCACAAAACAGTTTGGAATACACCACTTCTCCAAACCATCATCCACCCCTCTGATATTCCACTCATCACACAACTCACACCCTTCAGCTCATCTACAGATTTATTGCGTTGGGACTTCACATCAACAGGAAATTATGAGGTTAAATCCGGCTATCATGTACAACACTCAATCACACCATCACAGTCTTCCTCCTTGTCAATATTTCAACTTATTTGGGCATGGCAGTTTCCGAACAAAACTCAAACTATTTTGGTGGAAAATATTGCATAATGGCCTGCCAGTTTTGACAAATCTCTGGAAACGGAAGCTCTTATCACCCCCCCCCCCCCCCTTTGCCCTAGATGTGGTGAGAATGATGAATCTCTTGAACACCTCCTTTTTGATTGCCCGGTAAGTAAGGAAATATGGAATTTCTCACCCATCTCACACTTTGCGTTATCATCCCCAACCACTTCTACACAAGACCACAACCACTCCTTCTTAACTATGAACCANTCCCCCCCCCCCCCCTCTACCATTTATTGCCAGGAATTCACTCCTATTCCAGGACAAAAAATGGTTTATACCGGAGATGCTTAACCACGCCATTACCTATCACATCCAATGGGCTGACTCACTCACAATCAACCCAACAACACCTACACCCCCCACACTCACCCTCAATTTCTCCTCTAGCCAAATAGATGCCTCTTATCCATACATATGTAAACCAGATGCATCTTGGTTTCCAAATGACACAGTTACATGTATGGGTTGGATACTCTCTGATAACACGGGTCGTATTGTCCTTCAGTGCCAAGAATCCATTCAACAAGTGGAATCAAACCTTATGGCAGGAACGATGGCACTCCGACATGCTGTCCAAACCCTCACAGGCCTTCACTATCAGAATGTCCAATACTACATTGACTCCGCAATCCTCATTGATTCTTTACATATGGTGCATAATCGGAAGGCTGCTAGATATGCTATATCACCACTATGTTCAGATATAATACATAGGATCAGCAACGGAGCAAACGCAATTCAGAAAATCAACAGGGAGGAAACCCAACAAGCATATCATTTAGCAAAGCAAGCAAGGAATCACTCCTCACCTATGCTCACTAAATGGTTGCCTATGTAAGAAACCTTGTAGACAAAAAAAAAGTTTCTCTATGAAATATCAATTTGGCAGAGACTACAAAACATGAAATCTGTTCGATAGATAGAACTTACTATTTTTCATATTTTTATTCTTCTTCTAGAATAATTTACAAGCGAGATTATAAGGTTTAGATTATACGGTTGAACAACAATCTACTTTGAAAAAAATCTATTTTTCGCTGATTTCAATGTGTAGGTTGTTGTTCAACTTTGTAATTCGTCTTGTAAACTTACTATTTATTCTACAATGCACTAAAATGAAAAAAAATTAAATTTTGATATCTTTCTTGTCAGTTTTTCTTTTTCTTTTATAGTACTATATATGTTTTCCTATGTTTTTATTTATTTAAAAGATGTGTTTTTCTATGCTGCATCATATGTCAACATTTTTATTTAGCAAATACTATATGGTGTTGTGGAGACTATAAATCGTTTAGTCATCAGAAAATTAAGGATAGACCCATAATGCTCTAGGTGTGGCGATTCTGGGAAATCCATCAATTATGCTTTATTCACATGTCCATCGAATTTTCAATGTTCTCATTTCGTTTTCCCAGAGTTACATCTACTTGGAAATATGAGTTATATACTAGCATCTCAATCAAAGGACCTTTGATTGGCGGAGTTGCATAGTATAATCATTGGAATTTATGATAAGTTTGGAAAGCAAGGAATGACATGGTTTTCAATGGCAAACAACATTCGGCGTTGGATTCAATTAATTAAACTAAAAGAGAGATGGATGATTGGTCTATAGTGACGGAAAATAAAGCATATGATCGGTTATCGACAATCCTATACGACTTCAAAGGAGCCTATCTCAACTCCTTTCATTTGTCTTCTTGATGGTTTGTGGAAACCAAACGAACTAAAAACTGTATTAGGATGGATATTACAATTACAATATAGGACGAATATATTTGGTTTAAAGGGCTATTTTCGTTGTTTATCGTCACTGCTTGCTGAGATATATAACTTGATATAGGCACCTACGATATTGGTTGAGAAATGACTGTATTTATCTCTGTTCGTTAAAGAATCGATAAAGGTAGTAAAATGGCCATGCTGCAAACCGAATGGTCTGCTTTCACATCAGAATTGGACGACTTTGCCTCTCTTAAGCGTCACTTTTCAAATTTCACTCTAGTTCAATCTTCTTGGATACAAAACGCCAAAGTTGATTTCTTGGTTCAATCAATGAAGATGATAAATGTTATTTTATCGTTTATTGGTATTTGTTAATTATATCTTGATGTCTTTGCCTAAACCTAATTAGTAAAATGGTATGTCTCCGTGAAATATATATATATCATAATGAATTTTTATTGTATACTTAATGTTGTATATATAGCTTATGATAAAATGTATATCATATAATAAAAAATGATTTTTAACTGACTTTGTTAATAGTAAAATATGTATATTATTTAAGAAATAAAAATTATTAATTAGGGTTTTAAGCGACCTTAAAAATTATAAAATAATCTCATTAGGTTTATAGGTTATTATGGTATGACTGTAATGAACAAAGAGATGTTTTTTTAATGATTTAAGTGAAATATTTTTTTGTAACATGTACAATTTTATTATTTTTACTATAGTTCAATAAATTAACATTCTCTTATTTTATATATTCTACTATAATAACTGCTATATAATATTGTAAATGGATATCTTTAGATGTATCCTGAATTCTTCCCTTAATTTTTCAAAAATATTGTTTACTTGGTGTATTAGTTAAAGATTATATTGGCTTTTGTGACATTTTCTGTAGTGTCCTGTAATCGACCATTTACTATGCTTTAGTGATATATTTTTTTTTTTTTTGCAGTATAAATTTAAAATTAATCATGAGCTTATCAACCACCACGAGGAGAAGACACCTCGCTCCCTTCTAACGATGAAACCTGAGCTGCGACTTGAGATTCTTCTTCTCTGTCACTCAATGACTTCCATGTGCGCTCCGCCTCACCAGATCTGGCCGGATCCGATGACGAATCTGCTACTAACACATAGTACGAAACCCAGTGGTCCGAGTTGAGAAGAGAGAGACAAATTTGAATGTTTTGATGGAAAAAAGGCGAGCTCACCAGCTCTGGAGTTCGCAGGTGAGC
>OVBE01005057.1:0-22497 GCA_900406425.1 Iberis pinnata | reverse complement strand
TCAAAGTAGCTGAAAATGTTGACTTCTGGTTCGTCTGCATCGGTCAGGTCTGACCGAGATGCCTGACCGATGTGGGCATATCGTTCAGGCCATGACCGATGCCATGACCGATGAAATCCCCTGCCGCTTTTCTCCCCTTGCATCGGTCAGGTGCTCTGTTCCTGACCGATGTGCCTGACCGATGCACTCTGTTTTGGGGCGTTTCTTCACGTTTTCGACCTCCTTTCGATCCGTAAGTTGCATCCAAGGCTCCAATCACCTGAAACATGAGAATGCACATGCAAATGCACCTATACTAGTCTAAATGCTCATGAATCTAACCTAAATGGATGCGGAATAAAGCTAAAAACATGTTAAAATACAAGTATATCATGAGTACACACAAGTTGAGATTTATCGGGTTTTACAGAAGCTACAGAAGCAACTTAAGCAACACTATCGGTCTTAACATTGAATCCAGTGGCTTCGGTTTTTGAAATCTCATGTGCTCTTTCATTGTTTTGATTTTGTTCCTCTCTTATTACTCGAGAATAGACATGTGATAAGGAAGGAAGTGGATCTTCACCAGTAATAGTAGATCGCAATTGCTAAACTGTGGTGTATCCAAACCAAATAAGAAGAGATGGATTCTATCATCCTCTCTTTCCTTAGCAATATGAGAAGCCGCGGCACAGGTACATGCTTGTCCTATGGGATAATTATCTAACTCTTCCCATAGCTTTGTTAATTTTCCATAATATTCAAGAACCGTTTTACCGTTTTGTTTACAGTTAGCTAGCTCATCCTTAATAATCTTCTTCCTTACTCCATTGCTTACAGAAAAACAATTCTTTAAGCTTTCCCATAAAACCGAAGCTTCAGAAACAAACGAAACAGTTGATTTTATTATGGGATCAATGGATGTTCTTATCCATCCTATAATCATAGAATTAGCCGCAAGCCACATAGACAGTTCGGGATTTGCGGTTGGTTTTTGTATGGTTCCATCGATGAACCCTAATTTTTGTTTTGCTTGAAGAGAATTATGTAATTCTATAGCCCACTCTTGATAATTATCTTCTTTAAGTATGACTGAAGAGATTAAAGCTCTAGGATTCTCTGAAGCATTCAACGTATATTGTGAAAGAGATATAGTATTCAACATTGTAGAAGAACCTGATGTCTGAGTAACATCAGCCATCGAAAATTAGGTTAAAACCTTTTGCTCTTCTACCATGAAATAATTTAGGTAAATCTGAATTGATATTAATGAATGAAGGTGCAACTATTTATACACAAGAAAATAGAAAATAGAAACCTAAATAGAATAGGAAATAGAAAAACTAAATAGAATAAGGATAACACCAAATTTTTATAGAATACATTTAATGTTATCCATTACATATATCACAATATAACATAAATTGAGTTTTCCAAAGCCTAATTTGATAGCTTGATAGTTTCTTTGTTTTATACAATCACAGAATCTTCTATAATATTTAACTAATCTTAAATTGACATAATAAAGTATAGAATCAGTTTTTATTTGTTCTGTTATATTATACAAGCCTTATATAATACATACAAGAATTTCTCTATGTTGTTATCTGAGCTGGAATAGTTGAACGTTCCAGAGAAGAATCCTTACTCAACCGGCCCACCACTCTAAAATTTAGATAAAAATTACAAAATAAAGGTACAATTTTTTAAGGCGATTCTCAAAAATATATTGTTTTAGGTTTTGTCTCAAAGATATCATATATTTCCCTATTGTTCCAAAAATATTACAAAAATGTTTGTTAAATACCACATAATTAAAGTAAGTTTTAAATAACAAATTTAAATTTTAAACCCCAAAACTAAATCATAAATTTCTTAAAACAGAAATTCTAACTCTAGTTAGTGAATCTAAATTTTAAATTTTTAGAAGAAACATATTTTAATAGTATGTTAGAAATAATTGAGAGTTTTTAAAATATGAACTTAATTTTCTTGTAATACGTGGAATTAATCTTTTTTTATTATTATATATACAAAGTAAAGAGTTGACCTGTAATATTAAATGATTTTCAAAAGTATAAAAAAGAATGCAAGGAGAGGGTAATTAATTATCTGTATCATAAAACAAACGACTTCCTCCAAAAGAGTGTCTATATAAATATAATGAACACCCACGATTTAACATAGATCCAGATAAAAACACAGCACAAAAAGTTGAAAGACATGAAGCAACAACATTACATAGTTGTCTTCGTCGTCCTTTTCAGCTTTCTTCTGGTAAAGCTTCTTCTTTATATTAATTAATTGATGAAGATCTGAAAATGTTTATATATATATATATATATATATTGGTGGAACAGTTTGTGAACCTTAGGGAAGGACGATCAGGAAGAGAAGTAATAGAAGAATATTGGAAGAAGATGATGAAGAATGAACCATTGCCTGAACCAATTAAACAGATTCTCAACAATCCATTCAGGACGGCACAAGAGAAATTCGTCACCAATTTCAACACACATTCTGTTCTCATCATCTACCACAATCCCATTGAATAACTAATTATTAAACCTTGATCGTGCACGTATGTGTGTATTCTATTATTTATGTAAAGAGCATGTTTGAATTGTTATATATACATACATATTCTCGTTGAAGAAATGTTAACCCTATATTTGTTTTACCAATGAGTGAGTCTTTGTGTGGTAAAAATTAAAATTTCCCTCACATTGTTTGTTTTATAAATATATCTATTTAAGTTGGTTTTTGTCTATTTTTTGTTAAATGTTTTGAGATATTATCTGGTTATGTACTATTTATGAAAAAACTATTCTAGAGGGACTCTTTTCTAGGGTAATTAGTTTACAAAATGAAAAGCTACTAAAAGATATTCACATCTTTTGTAATCACTCCCCCTACTCTGTCATCTATCTATTCAAACCAAAGATGGTATTGGGCTTCGATCTACTCAGGTACAACTTACATTTCTCAAATATTTGTTGCTTACCGTACAACTCAATAGAAAAATATCATGCTCACGATTTTTTAACATAAATTCTATGAAATACCACAAACAATTATTCTAAAAATATTATACACTTCAAATTCTTCCAAAAATATTATTAGAATATTTTTGTTTCAAAAATATCTCGAATTTAAAATTGAATTTTAAGAGTTTAAAATTCAAAATTTATGGGTTTGGGTTCAATAAATATATTTTAAGGTTTAGCTTTGAAGGGGTGGAGTTTAGTTTTGGGCTTTAGGGTTTAATGAAATTATAATATTAAAAAAATTATGGTATTTTTGGAACAAAAACATTTTGTGGTAATTTTTGAAGAATTGAAAAGTCTAGTATTTTTAGAATACACTTAATTTTTTGGCATTTTTGAAAATTTCCAAATTTTTAAATGTAACCGATATTAAATTATTTATTAGTTGTTATTGTTTTGTCAACCATATATTAATGAAGAATGAGGGAGTGGGGTTGCTCATTCCGAAAAAGAAAGAAATGATGTATATTTGTTTGTTTGCCGTATAACATAATAAAACCTAATAGTTCTAAAACAATTTTTAAGGATATCAAATTTACGATTCTCTCTCTTCTGTTTCTTCTCTCTTCGACTCTCCCCAAAATTAGATTCAGATCTAACTCACCGAGACTTGTAAAGAGGAGAGACGGAGGCGAGCTTTCAGACCGTCGTTCGAGCCACACCCACCGCGCACCCTGACCTTCGGGCTCGCCGGTTAGTCCAGACACCGGCGAGCTCCCCATGCAACCTTTCCCGAAACCACCTCCTGTCCCTCTTCCTTTTACAATCGAGTTTCACCGAAGTCTGTGACAGAGTGAAGCTTCCAGGCGGCGAGGCGACTAGGCCAGTTCTACTTCACGGCGTCTACGACTGCAGGACGATGAGATATGGAGATGAAGACCTCGAGGCGGCTCTCTGTTTTTCGCCGGAAGAAATGGAGGTTTCTCTTCTTGGTGGCGGTGCAGGGGCAACAACCGCCGGGAAGAGAAGCTACACCGGATATGACGACGTTAAGCAGTGCCCTCGAGTCGCCGGAAACCTAGCTTCATCTTCCAGATCAAATCGGCGGCGCTTCAGACTGTCATCCCTCCTCCTCTCTGTCATTTTATTCTCGGTGGGAAGTGGTGGAGATAGCTCTTCACCGCATCTTGGAGCTCTCGCCGGGTCACCGGACTATTTCCCGGTGAATTCCGCGGTTACAGCGGCGACGGTTTGATGGGTACTCCATCGAACCCTATGGTTACTAGGTCTTTTATTTTGGGCTTCGGCCCAAGTTAGGCCCTAGGAATCCCATGTCCAAACTTGATTGTATTTAGGGTTTTGGAATTTTGAAAGTCATTTTGGGTCTGGTTGTAATTGGGCTTTTTTTTGGACATTTAAATTTTAATAGTAAAACTTTTAACAAAAAAAATTTACGATATTTTCAGTTATAACTAGCTTAAACAATAATAATAATAATAATAATAATAATAATAATAATAATAATAATAATAATAATAATAAAAATAATAATAATAATAATAATAATAATAGTAATTATTATTTTTATTACTATTAAAGGAATTCTTTAAAAAGCATAAAAGAATTTCATATTATAAAATACCACATACTCCCAAATGTTCTAAAAGTATCATTAATTTATTTTTTTTCAAAAATACTACAAAATATAAAAAGTGAACTTTAAGGGTTTCGAATTTAAAATTTTGTGTTTGGGTTCACTAAATAGAGTTTATGGTTTAGTTTGAAGGCATTAGTGTTTTATTTTGGGGTTTTATGGTTTAAATTTAAAAATTTAAAAACTATTTCATATTTTTGATATTTTTGAAATAAAATTTTTTTGTGGTATTTGTGAAAATTATGATATTTTTAAAACTATTTAAAAGAAACGTTAATTTTGTAATAAATTACATGATATGCCATTAGTAATTTAAATACAAACACATTATCTAAATTAAAAAATTTTACCAAGACTTTTTCTCCTTTTATTTAGTAAATTCGTTTTCAATTTTATTTTAGTTTACAAAATTTATTTTTAGATTAATTTATGAGAAAATATATGTTCTAAGACTATATAAATATAATATATAACATAATAAAATTTTAAATAAATAATTTGAAATTTTTTAATATTTAAATAATACTTATAAAACCATTTATATTAAATTTGAATATGCTTATAAAGTTATAATTATTAAATATGTGTATCCTAATTAATAAACCAGTCTAACATATATTTTAAAATATATATATATATATATAGACTATATAAAAATAAAAATAATATATTTATTACATTTTATGTTATATAATTAAATATTTTCTACAAAATCATTACATTTTTACTTCGTATTTATATAAACATAGTCGACAAAATCTATAATCATTATCTAAAAAACTATATAATAATACATAAAATTTAAGTTATACTATATATTTTATAACATATTTCCGCGCATAGCGCGTGATATCATCTAGTTATTATTATTATGACGTTATTATTATTATGACGATCCCATGTTGCGTGCATGTTTATTATTTTTACTATTTTTCATAAAATTATGTATATCATCCTCTCTAAATTTTATGTATCTAATTTTTTTTGCAATGTATGTGAAATTTTAACCCATCCCAAAAGAAAAAGTATTTTTTATAGTGAATTTACTTGTCATTGAAATATGAGAATATCATAAAAAAGAATTCATTTATAGTAACAAATAGGCTTAGAAGAAAGAGTATTATATGTTAACTACAACTAATAAAAAAATTGTTTTCAAAAGAAAAAATTTAAAAAAAACAAATGAGTTACAAAGAAAATTTTACTTTTCGTAACTCATGTTCGATAGCTAATTTGGAAACATGTTAAGACAATTCGCTCCGTCAATTGAACATAATTTATGGTTCTCTCCTCTTACTTTTGCGACAATGACATACTTCATCAAACTTCTTACGTTGGGACATCGCAACAAAATAATCGAATGGAGTGCTAGCACTGTTCCAGCATCTCCTACTCATGTCACGCAATAGGACATTGTGGAACCTGCCGTGTTTTTTTCCTCGTTTACCTACAATTTTGGGTAGAGGTGAATATACTCATCATCCCTCTGTTTTTCTTATGGACTATGCTCTTCATTTTGAAAGTGTGAAGAACCTACTCATCATGATCAGCAAATTATGTTGTTGTTTATCAGACGTCTGTATTCCATACATGCGTCTGTTTGCATTCAGCATTAATTATTTGTATAAGCAATAAGAGCATAGATGATGGCATGTTCTGAATTAAAGAGAGACACAAAGGTTTGTTAACGAGGTTCGATTTCCCTACATCCCCGGGACCTTGTCCAGAAGCAAATCCACTAGAATAAGAATACAAATACAATTGCATACGGTTCAACATTCTACCATGCTACCATTATTTTCTAGTGATCTAAAAACAGTTAGAGATCTATTAAGTAATGAACTTAATCGGTATTACACAAACCTAACTCCCCGTTGCCTTAGTTCCAATACCTCAGTCTTCTGAATCGACGTCAACAGCCTGTTATTTTGTTCCCGAACAAATCTCCCAGCCTATGGTTGGATTTTACTCAACCCTGAGCCTTCCTTCAGCTTGAACCCAACCACTGTTTTAGTTCCATAGCGATCTGTAGAACCAACACTCCTTTCATCAGCTTCCTGTTTTCGATAGCTTCAAAAGATCAACATCAAACGCCATAGATTCGGAAGAGTTGAGGTCTACACACCTCAAAATCCTCATCTATATATACTAATAAGAAAACCTAGTTCTTAAGCTCCCTAAAAATCTCACCAAAAAGGATATTCTTTCTTCCAAAGTCTATCCTTTCCAACAATAAATTCTTTCTTCCAAAGATCTTTCTTCTCAACAAATCTGTAGGATCTTGATGCATAACCACATCATCAAATCCTATTTGTTGTTTTTCAACCAATCGTTGTGCCACATCAGCAGCTTGTTGTGCCACGTCATTCAGCGTTCTGTTCCATGCCATCAGCATCATGTGCCACTTTCCCAGTGCGTCGTGCCAAATCAGCACTTTCAAATCTTCTAGAATATATCAAATATTCAGTTTTATGATATCTCCAAGAATCTCTCTAAAATATTTTTTCTTCCATGATTTTCTCAACCGAATATCTTCTTGATAAAATCTTTTCGTTGAGATTATCTTCCAAATATAATCTTTACGGATAAGGCCGCAATTTATTCTTCATCTTCCGGAATTCTAGCTGATTCATTCAGTGCGTTCATCAAGCTTCTGTTCCCATTCAGCTTTCTGTTTTCATTCAGCTCTCTGTTCCCATTCAGCTCTCTGTTCCCATTCAGCTTTCTGTTTATCAACAAAGAACGTTTGTGACACATCAACACACGCACTATGATACATAAATATGTTCACTAATATCATCACCTTGCTGATCCCGCCAGCTAGTTGATTTTGTCAAGCTTCAGATTCCAACATGTTTCTGATTCAATCAGTCCGTTGATTCCAGAATCTGCATCTTTAATCTCCCCCTTTCTGAATCAACGACACTTCACTATTGCATATTCAGTTAGCTTCTCGATCCAATCAACTCAGTGATCCTATCAGTCTTATGAGTCTGCATATTTCACTATGTTGACAGATACCCTGTTGAACCAGCTTGTCTTCAAGCTATTCGAAATGTTATTGCAACCATCTTATATATTTAAGATCAACATCTTCAACTATATATATTGCATGTAACTTCTAACATTTTATCTCATGACTCTTTAATATCATGTCTGGTATCAAACTTCTGACATGTTTTATGTTGTGTTTGCATCATATATGATATCACACTTCTAACATGTTGTCTGATTATCTTCAGTATCATGTATGATGCATTTCTCAACTTAGTCAACAATAAACTCTCAATCTCCCCTATGACGACTCAGTTGTAGAACCCAAACTTACTAACATCCGTAATCTCCAACTTCAATGCATGCTTGGGTCTATCCAGATAGTTGATCACTTCAACATCTCATTCTACTCTCCCCATTTTTAACATAGTTTGATACTCAAGCACCATATTCTGTAAGATAATGAGATATATATGGAAAAGACATTTACCTGATGCCTAATGACATGAGTTGAAGGATACATCAAGAGACTGACCCGAGTTGAAGAATAAATTAGGAGAGTGATCCAATCATCAGACTATTGAGATTACTCCCCCTAAAACCAGGCTATCATATGCATATCATTCATATAAGAAACATCTCAAGAAGCGTGAAAAACAACCTCAAAACAAACATTTTCTCCCCCTGCTTTAGTGCATAACTAGGTTAAAACCATAAACACAACCCCAATCAGATGTGGACTCATAATCACCTCGAATTCATGTGTTCTGCTCTTCACGAATCTGGAGGCAAGATGCTAATTAGTAAATCCAACCACAACACCGTCTTCATAGACCTGAATGATAATCAGATTTCTGTTTTCTTCAAAAAAAAATGAGTTTTTGTTCATACTTCCTTGTTGATATCCCAGTTTCACCAGAAACCTTGTTAGCATTTCATATCACGCTCTCGGTGCCTGTTTGAAGCTATATACTGGCCTGTTTATGCTTGAATACGAATTCAAGATTCTGATAAGCTTCAACACCTTTGATTTTTCTATACTTCTCTTTGTAATAGCTCATTCCATAAATCACTCTTGACACCCATTTGATGGAATCTGAAGTTCAATGTAGATGTCATTTCAAACAGATTCATGATTGCTTTTAGACAAGAAACATGAGAAAAAGTGTAATCAAATCGATACCTTGAATATGAAATTATCCATGTACAACCAATTGAACACTATTTTTTTACTACTATAGCATGCTTGAATTCAGTTTGTTTTACTCAGATAATTCTTCCCCACCTAAATTTCTCCTGAAAATCAGTTTTCCCCAGCTGATCTTTATCATAACAAATGTAACAGACACACCCAAACACATGAAGGTATGCCACACTTGGTGTATCTCTCTTCTACTTCTTATACAGAGCTTTGATTAACCATTTTCGTACATACACCTGATTGATCACATAACATATTGTACTTACTGCTTTAGACAGAAGTGCTCTTCCACTTGATTACCATGCAATATGCTTAGACCATCTATTTCAATGTTCTATTTTTCCTCTTAAAGGACACCCTTATGGTGTGGTGTTCGAGGAGCTGAGTTCTGATAGACATTATGTTGATTATGAGAAAACAGATCTCACAAGTCATTTGGAACTCATCAACTTTTTTCATCAATAGCTTGTTCATTTAGATTGTCCACTTCAAATAAATGATCCTCATCACCCATCTGATTCAATTGACCTCTTGATCATGCATTTGACCTTTTCTCTAAAATCAATCTTCTGAGTATAAACTTCTTCATAGATTCCACAACCTTCTCTCAACCTATTGTGGCAACAATTTGAGGTCGGAATTTTTTTCAACGAGTTTTTGGACAAAAACTTTAACCTTCATTCTTGAACAGAGTCAATTTCAAACATGGTAATCTATCACTTTATCTAGCTTAGATCTTTTATCAAAGTTCAAATCTCATCATTTGAAGACAAATCAATTTCATGATCAGAATCATCAACTTGATATTTTTCGTTCATATTCCAAGTTCACACCCATCTAATAGATATCAACAATCACCAGACTGACTCCTTTTCAGTACCATGTTCCTCAACTTGTTGATTGGATCGTCATGATCCAAACCTCTGATTCGTATTAAAAGCTTTACTCATGCACTCAAAACTTGATAAATTAACCTTGTGAAGCCCATAGGATAAAAATGCTTATAATTGACTATTCTCACATCAGCATGATACCGCTGTCGCCAATAGAACAAGATCTAAGCCTGACGTACACATATAATAGTCTCTTGATGAAGTGAAAACATATTCATGAGCACCCACAAAACAGAAGCTGATTCAAATATCAAACAGTCTTAATCTAGTACAAACCTTGCTCAAATCTCAGAACAATCATTTTTAACCAACATTGTTCTTTCAACATACACCACCTTCTTGATTACCGCTTTAATCACAAGGTATCTCCTCCAAACAGATCATTGTATGTTCTTCCATAAATCATAAGTATATTCAGGTCTTTGTCCCTTTTTCCAGCATCTTGATATTCTTCAACTATTTAGACATGTGATTCTTCGTCCTTCAGCTCTTTTCTGACTCGTTTTGCACCTCAATTCGAGCTAACATTCCCATGTTTACTCCTTTTTCTGCTCATATCAAGACAATAAGTCTTAGTATGCCAATACCCCTTGCACTCATAGCACTTATATCCAATCAGATTTAAACTGTCCAAACCCTAGACATTCTATACATTAATTTTCATTATTCTGTGAAGGTGTATCACTACTCTTTGTCTGAAGAGTTTGCTTATCATTAGCTTCCAACATTCTTTTCATAAACGTATGATTTCCTCTCTTTATCCGCAATTCATATGCTTTTATCATCCTAACAACCAAATTGTAGATTCTCCATGCTTTCGACAAGATCTCACATGTTAAAGGACACAAATCCTTTTTTGGTGACCCGCTCTGATACCAATTGAAAGTGTGAAGAACCTACTCATAATGATCAGCAACCTTCTGCTGCTGTTTATCAGGCGTTTGTATTCCATACAGGCGTCTGTTTTCATTCAACATTAATTCTTTGTATAAGCAATAAGAGCATAGATGATGGCATGTGCTGAATTAAAGAGAGACACAAAGGTTTATTAACGAGGTTCGATTTCCCTACATCCCTGGGACCTTGTCCAGAAGCAAATCCACTAAAATAATAATACAAATACAATTGCATACGGTTCAACATTCTACCATGCTACCATTATTTTCTAGTGATCTAAAAACAGTTAGAGATCTATTAAGTAATGAACTTAATCGGTATTACACAAACCTAACTCCCTGTTGCCTTAGTCCCAATACCTCAGTCTTTTGAATGGACGTCAACAACCTGTTATTTTGTGCCCAAACAAATCTCTCAGCCTATGGTAGGCTTTTACTCAACCCTGAGCCTTCCCTCAGCTTGAACCCAACCACTGTTTTAGTTCCACAACGATCTGTAGAATGAACACTCCCTTCATTAGCTTCTTGTTTTCGGCAGCTTCAAAAGATCAATTTCAAACACCATAGATTCGGAAGAGTTGAGGTCTGCACGCCTCAAACTCCTCATCTATATATACTTATGAGAAAACCTAGTTCTTAAGCTCCCTAAAAATCTCACCAAAAAGGATATTCTTTCTTCCAAAGTTTATCCTTTCTAACAATAAATTCTTTCTTCCAAAGATCTTTCTTCTCAACAAATCTGTATGATCTTGATGCATAACCACATCATCAAATCCTATTTTTGTTTTTCAACCAATCGTTGTGCCGCAATTTATTCTTCATCTTCTGGAATTCTAGCTGATTCATTTAGTGCGTTGAATCTCATAAAGCTTCTGTTCCCATTCAGCTTTCTGTTTTTCAGCAGAGATCGTTTGTCACACATCAGCACACGCACTGTGATACATAAATATGTTCACTAATATCATCAGCTCGCTGATCCCGTCAGGTAGTTGATTCTGTCAACGTATTTATTATAACAAGCTTCTGATTCCAACACGTTTCTGATTCAATCAGTCCGTTGATTCCAGAATCTGCATCTTTACATTCTTCCAAAGCTTTGTCCTCTCTCACGTCTTTCTGCCTAACTCTTCTCAATCCTCTTCATTAACAGTTACTTGTAAGTTTTTCTTCCCTCTTACCAATTATATGCCTTATGTTTCTTATTTAGCAGCATACTATGAATGTATGGTTCTTGTCACAACCAAAATTTAGCCTCAAAGCTATAAAGAGGCAGCTACAAACAAAGAGTGGCGAGCAGCTATGAAGCTAGAGAATCAAGTTCTCAAACAAAATCACACATGAGACATTGCCACTCTCCCGCCTGGAAAGAAACCGATTGGAAGTAAGTGGTGTTGGAATTCGTAACAATTTATAACGTTTTATAAATCATATCTAACGAATTATAATTTCCAGAATTTGTGCAAATTAAGAATCATATCTAAATCATAAGGTATAAAACATACATGGTAATTACGCAACGGATAATAAACTGGAACTAGTCGAGGTTTCTGAGCACTCCAATTTTCGTGCTTCTACCGGTATCCACACGCACACAAACTGTATCGAACTGGTATGCTAGTACCGACAAGATCAAATCTCTAAAGAGCTGTCGCGACAAACTATTCGTCTCTGCCTCTTTATTCTTCTCTTAGGTTTCTTTTTCTTTTTAAACTCTGGTTAATCGCACGTTAACTTCATTAACCATATATATATATATATATATATACAATTACGTAACTTAACTCTAACACATTACGTTAATGTGTTAATGGCCCAAGCCCAATTAAGAATTCCAAAATTAATGTGTAATTACGTAAACGTGTATACACATAACATTATATATATTATATACAATATATTGTCTCCGTTTCAAATTAGTTGTCGTTTTGGAGAAAATTTTTTGTTTCAAAATATGTGTCGTTTTAGGTTTTCAATGCAAAAATTAATTGAATTTGACTTTTTTGACCAATAGAATAATTGCAGGATTTTTTTATATTGGTTGATTTAGAATATTTAATGGTGTTTTTATAGAAAAAAAGATTTCTTAATATGTGTACAAAACTCTAAAACGACAAGTAATTCGAAACGGATGGAGTATATTTTAACAAAATATTTATATAGTCCAGTTTCCTTAGGTGTAGGACCATGAAAGATTATATAATATTAGCAATTGATTCATAAACCATAAATTATAAGTGGTCTCTAGCAAAACATTACAACCACTTAATATTATATAACTAGATGATGTCCCATGCAATGCGCGGGAATATGTTATAAATTATAAATTCAAAAGTATGGTATTATAAATAAATTTTATGTATGATTATATAAAGTTTTATATAATGAATATGAAATTTGTCGACGAATATAAATATGTAAGTAATATTTAATCATCTAAAATTTATTAAACATTCTTCATATATCGAAGTAATATATAATTTTATAATATGAAACGTACTAAACATACTATTATTTATTTTGTAAACTGAATACTTTTAAATATAATATATATATATATATTGATAATAAAAATATATGTTTGATTTGTTTATTAATAAAATAAATCATTTTAATAATCTATATTTTATAAATAAATTTTAAATTTAAATATATTAGTTTATATTATTTCAAATACTAACAACGTTTGAATTATTTATTTAAAATATTAACATTTTATATGTTGCATATATAGTTTTTATGGTATATTTAAGAAAATAAAAAAATAAATTTTGTAAATTAAATTGAAATTAAAAAACGAATTTCTTAATTTTAATGAAATTTTTTTTTGAGAAAAACATGTAAGTAGTTATCAAAGAGTTTAAAAATCCATAAGTGTTTGAATATAAGGATAGTGTAAATGGCATTACATGTAATTAACTAGCAAAATAAAGGTTTTTTGAAAAAATATCCGGAGATTTTTTTATATTACATATATAATTTTTATGGTATATTTAAGAGAATAAAAAATATATTTTTAAAATTAAAATGATATTAGAAAAAAAATTTCCTAACTTTAATGAAACAAAGCTTTGAGAAAAACAGTTAGGTAGTTATCAAAGAGTTTAAAAAAAAAAAATTAAAAAGCCATAGGTGTTTGGATATAAGATAGTGTAAGCGGCATTACATGTAATTAACTATCAAAATAAAAAAATTGAAAAAATGTCTTCCCTTTAATATATATAGGAGATTTTATATATTACATATATAATTTTTATGGTATATTTAAGAGAATAAAAAAATAAATGTTTTAAATTAAAATGATATTAGAAAACGAATTTCCTAATTTTAATGAAAAAATCTTTGATAAAAACATGTAAGTAGTTACCAAAGATTTTTTGTAAAAACATAAATTAAAAAGTCAGAAGTGTTTGAATATAAGGATAATGTAAGTGGCATTACATGTAATTAACTATCAAAATAAAGGTTTTTTTAAAAAATGTCTTCCCTTTTAATATGTAGGAGATTATCAAACCTTGAGACTACAACTTTATCTAGAGTAAGTACAAAAGATTTCAGGACATTCCCACCAATCTCCCACTTGTACTGGAAGCAACTATTCCTACATACTTTTGTCTCTATATCTCGATCTCAGCATAAGGCAAGAAACCGTGTCATCCTTATTTAAGCTAGATCACGTTTATCGAACTCCAATTTATACTGATCAAACAAACGACTGCCATTCACCTCGTTTCAGCACGGCCACGCATTTTTCAGCATCAAATCTTCGATAGGTCTTGAGATATTTATCTCCTGTTATATGGAAGGGACAAATCCTATCTTGTTCCATCGCTATTTCTCACACGCTTTATAATACATCTAATCAATGCCTTTATAATCATCTTTTACGGTTGATGTTTGACAAGTTCAAAGTGCACTAATCCATGTGTAAGAAAATCATGATAAACTCAGGTGAAATGACTATACTCTATAGTTGTAATGAGAAACTCTTATGACACTCATATAAAAATCTTATAGAGTTCTCATAGCGGGTCGGTCCGATACTGTGTTCTCCAACACGAATATATGCGATTGACATTAATACTACATAGTAATGACTCCACGAAACTTACTCATCAGTTACCTCACATACTAGTCACTTATAGTTATTAGTGTCCCATTATAATAACATTTGACTAGGGACCTTACTTAAATATATAATATCTTTCACTTATAGAGTTTCATGATCAAGTCACATACTTGATGATCTATAAGAATAATATAAATGATTTTGGGACTTATTATTTAATTATCAAATAAGAAAATAATACTGAAACAAGTTTCATTAATTTGAAAAATATCAAATGTATGTAAACATGAACATCATAAACAAAACTCCCACTAGAATAAACATCTCATCTTTATAAACTAATTCTTATTGTAGCAGCGTGAGCATAAGCAAAGGATCAACAACATTTCCATCTGTTGAAACTTTTCTAATCTTCACGTTTCCTCTATTGAGCCAGAAGCCAAACCTAGACTGTGATCGAAAATCATCTTTGTCTTTCTAAAAGTTGGCAACTGTGAAATCTCTCACAACAAGTTCCTCACTTACTCCATATACCAAGAACTTATCCTAAGTTCTTCTCAAAAATGCTCTTGACTGCTATCCAGTGACTTTCACTTGGATTAGATTGGTATCTGCTCGTTATGCTCAAAGCACATGCAATACCTGGGCGAGTGCATAACATAACATACATGATAGATCCCATAGCAGATGCATAAGTAATCTTTCTCATATGTTCTCGCTCATCATGTGTCGAAGGACACTGAGTCTTGCTAAGAACTATGCCATTAGACATTGGTAGAAAACCTTTCTTAGAATCATACATCTTGAACCTATGTAAGACCTTATCAATATAAATATCTTGACATAGTCCAATAAGCTTGTTTAATCTATCTCTATAAATTCTTATTCAAAGAATATATGTGAAATCTTCCATGTCTTTCATTGAGAAACAACTTCCTAACCAAGTCTTAACAGACTAAAACAAAGAAATGTTGTTTCCAATGAGCAGTATGTCAACTACATGAAATACCAGAAAAACAACTGCGCTCCCACTAGACTTCTTGTAAACACATGGTTATTCTTCAATTCTAGTGAAATAAAACTCTTTGATTGATTCATTAAAACAAATATTTCAACTCTGAGATGGTTGCTTCAATCCATAAATGGAACGGTGAAGCTTGCATACCTTCCCGGCACTCTCAGGAACTGTGAAACCTTCAGGTTGTGTCATATACTCATCCTCTTCGAGATTTCCGTTAAGGAAAGTTTTTTTCACATCCATTTGCCATATCTCATAATCATGATATGCAACAGTTGCTAGGAGAATCCGAATGGACTTAAGCATCATGACTGGAGCGTAAGTTTCATCATAGTCAATATCATGAACTTGTGTGAAACCTTTAGCTACTAATCTAGCTTTATATATTTGTATGTTACCATCCATGTCAAATTTCTTCTTGAAAATCCATTTGCACTCAATGGCTTTAACACAATCAGGCAAATTAACCAAAGTCTATACTTTGTTAACTGACATGGATTCCATTTCGGATTTCATGGTCTTTAACCATTCTCAGAATCGGGATCCATCAATGTTTCCTTGTAAGATGTAGGTTCATCATTTTATATAATTAATATATCACAATGATCCGTCAGCCAATCCCCAAATCTATTGGGCTCGTGACGGTTCCTTTCGGACCTACGCACCTCATGTTCAACAGGTGTAGTTTCTACGACTCTTCGTAGATCCAAATGATGTTGTTCTTGAAAAATTGGAACATCCTCCTATTGTTCTCGGAATTCTTTGAGTATTACTTTACTCCCACTGGTTCTTTTCGACAAAAAATCTCTTTCAAGAAAGACACCATTCCGAGCAACAAACACTTTGTTCTCGGTGGGATTGTAGAAGTAATAACCTTTGGTTTCATTAGGATAACCTACAAAGAAACATTTATCAGATTTGGGTCCAAGCTTCTCTGTAATTTTAACATAAGCATCACAACCCCAAATCTTAAGAAAAGACAAATTAAGAACTTTTCCGATTCATATCTCATATGGAGTCTTTGTTATTGAATTTGATGGAATTTTGTTTAGCGTAAACGCAACCGTTTCTAAATCATATCCCCAAAATAATAATGGAAGATCTGTGTGATTCATCATTGATCGAACCACATCCAATAAAGTTCAATTTCTCCTTTCTAATACACCATTCCATTGTGGCGTTCCCAGTGAAATGAGTTGTGAAACAATTCCACATTCTCTTAGATGATCACCGAAAACTTGACTTAGATATTCACCTCCATGATCTGATCGCAAGATTTTAATCGTTTTGCCAAGTTGATTTTGTACTTCATTCTAAAATTCCTTGAATTTTTCGAAGGACTCAAATTTATGTTTCATTAGGTAAACATAACCATATCTACCGAAGTCATCAGTAAATGTAATGAAATACTGAAACTTTCCTCTAGCACCTACACTCAAGGGCCTACAAACATCTCAATGTATCAAGCCCAATAGGTCATCAGCCCTTTCACTGTTTCCATAAAATGGAGCTTTAGTCATTTTTCCCAACAAACAAGAATGTCTCATAAGATTTATAAACAAACGAGCTCATAAGTCCATCATGATGAAGCTTTTGAATGTGTTTCTCATTTATGTGGCCTAAACGAGAATGCCAGAGAAATGTTGGATTTAAGTCATTAGACTTCAAAATCCTTCGCACGGATGTTATAGACAGGTAGGGTTTGGTATAGAACTTAAAGCCCATTCTCCAATGGAGCGCTACCATAGAAAATACCATCACGATCGGAAGAACAACATTTATTCTTGATCGAAATTCAAAACCTTCAATGTCAAAACATTGAACTGAGATGATATTCTTGTTTATAGTAGGAACATAGTAACAATTCTTAAGTTCTAAAACCATGACTGAAGGTAAGGAAAATTTATATGTTCCCATAGCTAATGTAACAACTTTTACTCCATTATCCACACGAAGTTCAACTTGCCCTTCTTCCAAAACTCTACTAGTTTTAAGTCCTTGCACATTCACAAAAATGTGAGAACCACAACCGGTATCTAATACACATGGAGTAGAGATAGAAGTAGTAAAGTTTACTTCTATAACATAGATACTAGAAGAAGAAACATCAAAAGTTTTCTTTCTTTCCAGATCTCCAAAGGAATTAAGGAAGTTTGGTTCCTTCAATTTATCCTCCTCAAGGACATATTGCAACGAATAGGAATTGCGAGGGTTTGACATAACTATCAAGAAAGAAAAGAAAAACAAAGCTAAACTAATATGATGTTCATGAATTCTGAGCGTTCTTAACGTTTAAGAAAACTCCCACTAAACTCAAAAATTCCTCAGAAAGAGTTTAGTGATCTAAGATCCATATTTCACTAGAATCCAAGTGAGCTTTGACTCCACCCCTGAATGTCTAGCTATTTAGGTAAGCAACTTCATTGCTAATTATATCCAATATAATTCTTGGTTGTGGAAGACATCTTATGTCTTATCCAACCCTATGTCTCTAAGCCCAAAACCGTTTTGATAGCCTAGTCAAGTAACTCAATCTTATTTCACATAGTAACAATTACTTTTCAACTTCTCAAACCATTATGGACCGCAATTTTGGCAGACCCGCCACACAATGATTAAAGTTTTGATTGTCACTATCTGTCTCACTTTCAAGCAATTGTAGACCGCTGGTTTGGCAGACTCTCCATATACAAGTTTAAATGTTGACAATAAACAAGATATAGGAGACATCAAAATACTTAACATTAACTGAGGAATAAACTAAATATATCGAATTTATATCAAATATAATTTAAACAATATAATGAATACATATCACATATGTAATTAGTTTAATTAATTTAATTAAAATAATTAAATTATTTAATTAGGTAATGTAACCTAAATTCTTAATTCCAATCAAATTAGACTTAACAAAGTGAATTTGGATAAATTATAAAACTGATTTGGTTTACTAAAACTAAAATAATTTGGTTTACCGAAAACCAAACCAACCAAATGAAAATGTATCATTATACGTTTCACAACCACAGAGGAGCATTGATCAATGAAAATTCTCAATAATAACACATGCTTAACTTCGATAATCTATATTATATAAAAGAAGCATTCTCTTGCTTCCTAGGCTATCCACATCAGCCATATTTGCACCAATAGAATATTGCCACTTCAAAATGATTTCTTTACTAAAAGCCACATTGTAGACGATCCAGCTCCCACCTAATCACATAAGCCATATTTGTACCAATAGAATTTTGTGTCATTTAATCAAGGAATTGAAAGCAAAGATTTCCCGTTAGTTTATCTATTCAATTTCTTAATAATTAACCATCGTCAAGAAAATCACCACTAAGAGAGAAAAATTGTTTCGCATATTGGATTCCACGAAGAACTAATTAAGTTCTCAATCCCATTGGTCTTCCTCTACATCGAGTAAGCTTTTTCTAAATTTGTTGCATAACGCAAACTTAATTTCTACAATCTTTTGCCTTGATCATACTAACATTATGATCTCTAAATTAGAACTATTAGGGCGTGCAACGCTGCACTTTCAACGTACAAAATGGTTTTTGCAAGTTTAGATCAACATGTAAATTTGATCATCCAATGGGAGCCATAAAATCCTTCTGCAACTTCTCTTACTGGTTCACCAGTAGTTCCTTATCCACTAAAATTCTCATTTCACTTTTTTAAATTCTTATCTATGGTGGAGAAACTCAAGCGAGTGAAGGTTTTGTATTGCAATGTTTTTTTTGTGATAAAAGCAAGATTTCGTCTTTTCCAGTCGAATTTTACAAATTTGGAAGATGTATGTCTAAGCTCATCGAAACTGCCTCAAATAACTATCATGATCCCATCAAAGGTATTGAAGAACGATTATAACCTAATATAACATTACCCAACCAGATTTTAAACATTTTGTTACTCGTTTCTTAATTGATAAAACATTTGGTCTCATGTCCGATTTTCTGCTGCTGGGATGAGCTAAGAAGTTATTACAAGGAGTTCATGCTCTTTTTTTTACTGTTAGTCATATATTTATAATACATATGAGTTTTTTTTTATTTTCTGTAAACAATCAAGAAAGTGGTCTCAAAAATATATCATGTTATCGCTTGCATATTTGGGATATATGACAGATTGTCAATATTAATATGCAGAATTCTGGATTATTATTAATATGCTTTCCATTATGTTGCACTGGTTATGATAATGCTTATCTTATTTATAAACTTACTAACATTTTGGCTCAACACTAACCTCAGGTTCATAAATGAATTAAAAGGCCACAAGTAAAGTTTCTGACCAATTCCATTTGATGGGAATCTCTGCAGGTGGTGTTGATGTGCCACCATCTTCAACTCAGACTGGTATATAAATTTGTATGTGTGTGCGCCTTTGCATGTCCACATAAATGTACAATTTTATTTACTATCTGAATAAGAGCTAGAAAATGTACACACCACATGTATTTTTCTAATGAATTCAAGCACACAAAGAGTTTACAACGCGTCAATATATAGGAGTCCAACTATGTAATACTTATTGGCTAGAGGCATTTGTAATGCATTCTTTTTACTGAGGAATTTGCAAGCTGTTGAAATAGAAAGAGATATATTCAAAGAATTACATGATGGTTGTGTGAATATGATTTGACTTTTTGTTAAATCTTCATTGTCAATGGATTTTCTAACTTATAGGAGGACATACAAGAAGGAAGGAAGCAAAATTCCTAACTGTGAGGAAAGTGTAAAAGAAAGTAAGTAATTTTGCTTAAGCTTCTTTTGTTAACATACATTTTTTGTGAGTATCATACAATGTTTTTCTAATGCATATAGATACAATAAAATATATAATACAGTCTCATAATGAAATTTATTTCATATTTATGTAATAAAAGCTAAGCATATGTAAAATATCAACACACTATAGCATTGATATTTTACATATGCTTAGTTTTTATTACATAAGTATGAAATAATTTTTTTTAATTACAATAGTGTTAGTGTCGGTCCAATGTTTATGGATACCCTATACAATTTTCATAAATGTGCCCTTATATATATATTTCAAAATCATAAATACTAATTGTAAATATAATAAAATCTACAAATTACAAAAAAGTTATATTGAAAAGAGTAATCAACAAAAATAAAATTTTACTAGTGAAATATAGCTCTCTTAATCCTTTCTCCTACAAAATCATTCACTAAGCTCACGTAATCGAGTTTTCAACTATAGATATCTCAATCAGAGAAACACAAATTTTCAATGGATATATACTTTGTACACAACATTATGTTTATCACCAATTATAGATTCAACTTTTTTCAATAATATGAACATATAATATGTTCCATACTCAATAAAATGTCTCAGCTAATATTCCATTTTTCTAAATGATAACTTAAATTAATATAGTTAGAGAATTTTCAATCATCTAATATAACAATTTAAAGCCCTACAAAAATATTGGTTTTACTTTAGAAAAAACATATTGGTGTACATTTTTCGTGCACATGCTTGTGTATAACTCTAGTATTATTATAGAATATACTTAAATTAGTTCATATCTTTTGGACATAAAACCTAATTCATTATCAAAAGAGTTTCATGGATATTGGAATCATGAAAATGTCTAATAATTTTATAATTTATTACAAATATATACACAATAAATTTATTTTTAAAAGTGCTCCTAAAATTATATGCCCTAATCAATTGCTTATGTGGCTTATCCTGTGGACCGGCACTGAATAGTGTGCTGATATAGTAAAATATCAACACACTCTAGCATTATCTCACAAAAAAACACATTATAGCATTGTATGTATTGTATATGTAGTCTTGTATGTCAAGTACATGTCTTTTGAGTAATGAACACACAATAAACCCCAAATAGATATAAAAATTTTGAAGACAAAACAAATGACAAGAAAAAACATAAGCATCATAACAAAATTATAGACCATGACACCTAAAGTACTCACAAGATAGATATGTTTCAACATTGACAGTTTTTTCAATCACAAAATTAGTTTATTAAAATGCAAGGTAAAACAATACAAAATAGTAAATAATTACATTAAAAGCAAATGTTAAAACGCAATACAAAAATAAATAAAAAGTATGGTATGACATCATAAATTTTTAAACAATATAACATAAGCAAACCTCCATATTTCACCAACATAATCAAAGTAACAATTATTAGACACCATCAAAATTATAATGGATAGAAAGGAGAACAAACAACTAAAGAATATAAAAAAATTAAAGAAAAAGAAAAAAGATTTCAACAATTTTTCTACTAAGCAAATATACAAAAAATTGTCTAGGGCTGGGCATTCGGTTTTGGTTCGGTTTCGGTTATTATGGTTAGGGCAATATAGTATCCAATCGGTTATTTAGAGATTTTGGTTTTGGTCGGTTCAGATTCTATTGGTTCGGTTCGGTTAGTAACCAATTAATGATCGAGAATAAAACCGAATAAAAACAAAAAAAATAACCAATGAAACTAACAAAAAATATTCGATCAAAAAGAAAAAATAACCGATTAAAAATTAAAAATAACCGATTAAAAACCAAATTACCAAGGAAAAAAAAATCTAGAACTTAGAAGCATCAAGTATTCAAGTTATAATAGCAAAAACTACTTGAAACCGAAAATTATATATTTTTAACATAATTTTATTAATATTATATATTTATACATTTTTGAAAATTTTATATCTAAAAGAATTTTACGATTATCTATCTTTAATTCCATATATATATATATATATATATATATATAATATTTTAATAAT
>OVBE01005056.1:6697-22500 GCA_900406425.1 Iberis pinnata | reverse complement strand
ACCTTGGGGACAATCCCAGGGCCTTTGATGCGGCTTCGGGATTATCATTGAGATCCCATTTAAACAAGGGAAGTCGTCAACAAGCTTTTGCAGCGACTTTAAATTGGATTTTGTAGGTGCAAGACCTGTCAGGTCGTCATCTGGAGCAGCCCAGTTGCCTTGGGGAACTCGTTCATCAAGGTCCGCCTCTACCTCGTCGCCACGAAGGTCATCACGAGAAGCAGAAGATTCAGCAAGGTTGGTACGAGATGACGACATAATTACCGACCTAGTTACCGCCGAGCTAAGATTCTAGAGAGAGAAAGTAGAGAGAAGGGAGAGAGATTTCTACCCGCAAAAGGAATTCTGAAACTTGAAATTCAGATTTGAAGTGGTGAGGAGGTATTTATATTTTGGAGAGATGACGGTTACCGAGGCGCGTAATCATTACGCGTGGGGAACTCGAGAGGCACGACCCTTTAGCTTCCCCCTACAGCGACGATTCGATAAAGCCTACGGCGACGATTCGATAAAGTCTACGAAGCATTTAATGCACTTTAGCCAAAATAAACTTTATTCAGAAGATCATTCGGCGATTCATAGTTTCATCGACGACCTGTGGGGGGACTAACTGTTGATACCAGGTTTAGCACCTGTCCTGAAAGCCCATTTCGACTCAAGGCCCAGCTGGACGCCGAAGTGACGAGGAGAAAGGGCCCAGGAAGACGAGACTTAGGTGGGCCGACCTAGCGAGCTGGGGCGTCCAGCTCGTGGCCCATTAGGTTTAATTCATGCAATTAGGGTTTTAAGCTTGTATTCTCCTTATAAATACTCATGTAATCATCCCTTAAAAATATATGAAATTCTTCTAAGCTTTTACCCACATAATCTAAGACCTAAACCTATTTGTTAAGTCTTGATTCAATAGTTCGGTTCGAGGCCCATGACTGCGTCATCGTACCCAAAGCGGAATATATCAGGTCAAATTTTCAGATCAAGTGCTTGATGGATGTGTCAACATCGGTATCAACACATGTGATAAGTGATCTGGACGCTACCAAAATCAAAATCGAGGAAGTCGATACCGAGCCCCCACCCGTTGGTTGGTGAGCCGGGATAAAAACATATATCGTCAATGAAAATACCTCACCAAACAAACGGGCAGTTCGACGCCTAAGATCAATATGTGCTAATTACACACTAATATAAGACAACCTTTATTGACACAATTGTTTGGACATCCTTTTGACTTGCATTCATGACAACAAAGTAGAAAGAGTCATGGCTGAGACATACGAAGAAGTTGGAGAAAATTATTCACGGGATCGAGCTTTAGCTCTAAAAATAAGAAGACGCAGCCATTATCGACCAATTATGTTGGTAGCGTAGCATAAGTGCGCACTCAACGCTGGTAGCGTAGCACAAGTGCGCACTCAACTGTGAGCTTTGCCAAAGGGATGCCCCAATGAATCATCTACCCATGGAGCTCCTTAGAACTTTGAAAGCTCCATACCCATTTATAAGTTGGACAATAGACGTCATAGAATTATTTCCTACTGTTAAGATAGGAGGAATTCATGCTCGTTGTGATCGATCATTTTACCAAGTGGATCGAGGTCAAAACTTTTCCTAATGTCACTTTGGCATGGTACAAAATATTGTCTAGAAAAACATTATTGTCATAAGAGAACTTCAAAGACAATATGACCAACTTCAGTTCACACTAGTTTGGAAATTTGTTTCGCTATACTTTTCCTAATGTCACGTTGGCAATGAGTACAACAAATCTTGAGAGCAAAAAAAAAAAATGGGCAGATGAACTCGACAGTGTCTTCAACAAGCAACGAACTGCATTATGTTCTCACTTTCACATCGAATAGAAGATATGTCTCGGCTGAATCAAATGTTTACAAAGGTCAAAAATGCTCGAGCAAGTTGATGCCATGGTCCACAAAAAACTTGACGGGGTCAAAAATAAGTGCGAACAAGCACTTATACAATTCCATTACTACTAGCAAATTGTGTACAAGAAGATCGTCAAACAAAAATGATTCATAGAAGACAATCTCGTTCTTCAATACTGTCGAGCTTGTTGTAGAAAAACTAGGAGTCAAGTGGGAAGGACATTATCATATCACATCACTACGATAGTTAAAGACCATGAGTATATGGACTCATGTTAATGGACGGGATCCCAAAACCCACCTGTGGAATGCTCGAAAATTGGCATCAGTGTACATCGTTACAAAATTATTTAGGCGAGAAAGAAGACTCGTGGAATCACCAATCCCATCTCTCATGATGTTCCTCATGTGTTTTCGCAGAGAGAAGTCTATGTTCTCCACTAATAACTCTCGCATATGCTTGCAAAAGATCCGCAAAAGGATCATCGTCAATGAGAAAGTTGATAATGTTCCCAAAGCCTGATTCATCGAGTCTCAGCACGAATTGGTCTTTTTCTTGCGCAAAATTAGCTTATGCTGCACAAGAACAAATAGGCAAAGACTTGTAGGTTTGCAGCTAATGATCAATCACATATTGTCCACGAAAATGGTGAACATGTACCTTATTCTTCAAAGTATCCCACTACTCATTCGTGGATTTATTGAGGTTTGCAGCCAATCAATCACCACTGAATTAACCGAAGACCAAGTTCACTATCAGAACCTGGCTTCTTCATTGTTCCGTCAATAAAACTAGTCTTCTTATATGATCATCGAATATAGATTGTCCAATGAAAATGTGTTATTACCGCCATATCATCATCATTGGTCATCTTAATCAGATATGTGTAGAAAACTTTAACTTCATTTATTTCAATGTATGTAGAAAACTTTAACTTCATCTTAAACAGATATGTGTAGAAAACTTTAACTTCATTTATTTCAATGTATGTATATTTTGGCTATCGAGTCAATAAGTTTGCAGCTAACTTCTAGAGAAATTGCAATGGTACATAAAAGCAGCAAAACACTTTTTTCAGATATAGTTGACATCATCTCTTATTGCTTCAGCATTCAGGTAACTGAGTGTTGACTGTTCTGTATAAAATAGCTCTCTCTGAGCATGAAAACACAATTTAAGATTTCAAATCTAAGAAACAGACTTTACTGTGTATACTAAATGAAAATCCAATCCAACCTAGGTTATTTAAAACCCCAAAATGGAGTGGATAATAATATGATTTATGAGTCCAAATGATATGTGATAGCTTTCAAGTAATCATAGAGTAATTAAGGGCTGAGAAAGACCTGCTGTTAAAGTAGCCATCAGCTCAAGCTCCATGTCATCATGGTTCTTCACATACTTGTTTAAAAACACCTGATCATCAGTCTTCAAAACAGACGATATTGGAGGAGGTATATCTCCCAGCAATCCTTTCAACATAAGAGCTTTGATTACATTACACCTCGGTACAATCCTCTTCTCCATACTCAATCCAAGTACAGCAGGATTTGAAACAACAGACTTTACTGGCCATTCCATCTTCTTCACCAAATACTCAATCTTCTTTTTCAATGACTCTGGAGATGATCCAATACACTGAGGAAACCGCTTAACTATAATCAAAAACTCATCTTTACTAAATCCTAAAGCTATAAATATCTCAATAGAGTTCAATATCTTCTTCTCCGAATGTGTCAAAGAAAGTGGATGCTTCTTGAAAATATCCCATACTTCTCCAACAGTGAAGCCTAACTTTTTATAAATATTGACCTTAACTTGTAATGTATTGTAACTCAATCTTTGAACAATGCGTAGAGCTTCAAGAAACTTAGAAGTTGTTGGATTAAAACCCATCTCAACAACTTTCTTGAGTGATTCTTCAAATTTATCTTTACCACAAACAAGTGGATGATCAGAGATAAGTAATGGAAATAAGAATCGTTGAGGAACACCAAGTTCTCTTAAAACCAATACGTTTTTGATTTTATTCTGTTGCCTACTACCTTCTGGCCATGAATGACATAGCTTTGAGCTATCATTAGCTTCTATAATGACTTTGGCGAAATCATAGTATACGCAGATTGATTTGTCTTCTTTCATTCCTAAGATTTTAGGAACTTTTGAGAGAATCTTAGTGAGCTCTGAGGTTGAAGCTCCTCTTGATTGCAGAAACTGAAGCTTGGGACTAAGTGATTTCTCAGCATCTGCTATTAGTAATTCTGGGTAAGTGGTGATGATGGTTGAGATCTGAGAATTTGTGAACCCATGAGTTCTAAATAGATTTAGAACGGAAACAGGACTTGACTTGCCTTCGGATCTGAGTTTACTCCAGATCGATTCAGCGAGTTTGGTAGTTAAACCCAAAGAAGTAACGAGGTAAGAGACAGTAAAGTTCTGATCTTTCAAATCATTAGAAGCACTATTATTGGAAAAAGCAGGTGAATTTTGGAAAGAGTTCAATGAAATTCGCAAATGACGCAACTCCAGAGAGAAAAACCTTCTTCCATGGAGAATCAGAGAATACATGGCAAAAGGAATTTTCAAACTTACGAGTGACTCATAGATCTGAAAGGTGGTCTGGTCGACTTCTCAAGTTTGGGGGAGGCAACAGAGAAAAGAAAAACGAGTTTTTTTGTTTGTTTGTTAGGGTTTAGGCACATAACCCTGATTTTCATTTAGCATGGATAAGAGAGACTTAAAAGATCATATATCTCTCCAAGGTGTATAATATGAATCCAGACTACCTTTAGGTGTTGTCACAATCCATCTTCAAAGATCACACTCTGGTTTTCTGTGTTTCATATTCCCTTTTAACTTTCGACATTCAACCAACTTTGTAACTAAATTTATCATATAGACATGTCGAAAGTGTCGAGCAACATTTAGTCCAGTGGTTACTAACGTTATCTTCTAGCACCCTGATCACAGATTCGAATCCCAAAGTGGACATACTAGTTTTAACATACTAACACTAATGACTAAAAAAAAAAAAAAGACATGTCGAAAGTACTAATTATTATTAGCTTCGGTCTTTCAAAATCTGAAAGTAAAGCTCATTTGTTTACAGTTGTTGGAACTTCTGGATTCCTTGATATTGAGTAAGCATCATTAGTGAACTTGTATAAAAAAATATGAATCTTAATGTTGCTTATAGTGAAGATAGCCATCAACTCAGCCACAAACTCCTTCTCGTCTCGTCCACACTTCTTGAACATTTCCCATGTTGGAATTAAATTTTTGACATGTGATAGTTACCAACGTTTGTGTTGAATCAAGGGAACCAATTCTTCTTAATTTTTGGTTCGTCTTTAAGGAAGTTGAAGTCATCCATAAATCAGATGATTTTAATGAATAGTAAAATGATCTTAGTGATACTCTTCTCTAATCCTCTCTCTAAAATTATCGGATCCCCTTATTAATGACTTCCTCTCTCCTTATATAACCTTTCGAGTCGTAATCATACTTCTACACGGAGTAGTTAGCTAGATCAATGTCGAGATTCGTAGGTTTACTATTCACGATTGGCAGTTATTTGTAAGTACACTATTTAAGATTGGTAGTAAGGTCTATAGATGCACTATTCACGATCGACAGTTAGGCTAATAGGCGCACTGTTCGACGTCTCGTCGATAATCCTCCGGGCTCGTCGCAAGCTCTCGATCCTTGGGCCTTCGAATGGGCATCATTTATTATGTACTCTAAACATGGTCATTTAGGACCATACTCAATAGCTTGGATGATCACCGGAATGAGTAAATTATGAGTGCACCAAAAATCTACTAACAGGTTCTATAATATGAAATATTCACTTATCATATTCGAGTATAATTTAAATAAAAATATAGAGTTGTGAAGAAAGTAACTAAAAACACTAAATGTTGAGTTAGTGGTTACTAAATGCAACAAGTGTTAAAAAGGTCTCACATTGGAAATTTGGATACTACATCACTAGTATATATGGGATAAGACTTGTCTAAGTACACTTGGCTCGGTTTAGGCATGGGCCGCATGTCGCACCATAACAAACCGAATTGCAGATCGTATCTCTCTACGCGCGTTCGAATGGGTCATTACCGTCGCATGACTATGAGCCAAAAGTCTCGAGCATAACTGAACCTATTTAGCTTGCGAATCAAGTCTTTTCGGCTATAAAACGAGCGCCCTTTCATTCATCGTCTCAACTCCGCTATGTTTTTTAACATGTATATAAAGTTTTTCTTACGTATCTCCTTATCCGGTTTTATACGCCCTGAAATCTTAATTCTAAATTATTTTTTATGCATATAGCATAATCGGATTGAGGAACTCACTTTATGAAAACGTTACGAAAAAATTTGAACTTTTCTATAAACGGTATCATAAAGTCTTTTACAAACTTTTTTTAAACGTTTTTTTCCTTAATTGGTTGTTTTAGATACTCGATATGAAATGTTTCTATGAACCCTGATAAGTTTTTATGTGTGAAACATTTTAGTACACAAGTGTTTATTATTCTTAAATTGATATTTTAAAACCATTCACGATCGAAAAACGTTTAACTTTTGCATAGATTCTATATTTGAGCTTCATTTACAGTCTTTTTGCAATTTGGTTCTAAAACACTTATGAAATCACATTTCATAAAATGCTCTTTCTTAGAAGTTATGTGCTTCATAGCGTTTCCGTGATTTATTCCTTATATGATTACAAATCGCAAACGTTTTGTAAACGCTTTTTAGCGATTTTTTTGAAACGTTCTAAAAGAGTTACCAAAACATGTTTGTGACGCTTATGGAAAGATGGCGAAACGCTTCACGTTTGAAAACAGTTCCTCAAAACCTTATGTGCGAGTTTCTGTAAATTGTCACTAAAATATTATTTTTCCAAACGTTAAAAAATGCTTCTTCAAACTCAAACATATTTATCATAATAGGTTCATCATCATAATACTAATTATGGTTTATTATTTTGTGAATACATGACTAGCAACGATGAAAACCATAACATCATCAATGACACACATTTAGTGGTCGAGACACTAATTGATGCATCTACTGGAAGTTGTGGGGAGAAATGGCTCAACTGAAACAATACAATGAGCTATGTGCGGTCAAGGTCTTCACGTTGTCGACCCTTCGACTAGACCCCAACGTGTGAACCTGACTATTTCGAATGTGGTCAATCCTGGACTAATTTCAGATAAGTTCAATAGCAGAAACTTTAAAATGTAGCAACATAAGATGTAATTCTACTTTATTACGTTCAAGGTAGAGCAGTTTCTATATGAGGATAAGTAAAGTGTTCTCGAGGGAAACACCAATGCAATAACGTTAGGAGTGTTGAAACATGGATCCACATGGATTTTCTGTGAAAATGATGGATTTTGAACTACTTTATTAATCCATTGCATCAAGTGTATGTGAAACTAAATCCTCCAAGGTACTCTGAATATATAGGATGTCATAAATTTGTGATTGCAATGTCTATTAATGAAAAAATCATAAATGGATGAAATAGTCTTTTCGGGCCGGCATGTTAAAACATAAACAAATCTAAAATATGTCCAAATTTAAACAGGTCAAAATGGGTTGATATTAAATGGACATAATTTATATGGCAAGACTAAAATGGGTAGGATTGACCCGTTTTAACAATCCTAATCATGAGATTACATATTAATATAACCCTAATCATGAGATGAATGACATAAACTATAATGCATATGGCCTTCAAATATATTAATATAACCTCAATGTAGCTATCCACAAAGATAAGGACAAGGGAAAGTGAAAATTTGTTAAGAAGCATCATCTTAAGGCCACGTCCTTCACGAACTTCAAGAATAAGATTTTTTCGGGGAAGCCATTCAAAATTGTGGCAAATTGGACCATAAATTTGATGTGTGTTGGAGCAAGGCGGGGGAGATCAGAAGATCTCATGCCAACTTGATCGAAGAATACATGTGCGTAGTGGTTAAAAAGTCAACATGGTTAAAGATAAACCGAAGGAATATCGTACGACACATTGACACATGTGTCGAAACTCACATTTGCATGATAGGACTATATCCAGTTCCTATCAACAAAGCAATACTGAAAAATAAATGTTCATGGGAAACACAACAGTCTTCAAAATTTTCGGCCGTCGAAATGTAATGCTGAAGTTGACTTTTAAGAAGGCAATCAAACTTGAAAAATGTGAAGCACGTGCCTTATTAAAAAAATCTTATCTATGAGACGTTGATAAATAAGGCTGAATTTGCTATCAACTTTGATTTTCATGATGTATGAGATATTAAAATGATAATATGCATACACTTATTTAAGGGAGTAAATATGATATCGTTTTAGAAAAGTATGATTTTAAGTAGAATTCAGAGTTTTGTAAGTTACTTTAAATCTTTTAAAAATGGCTTCTAGGTCTAATGAATTATATAAGATTTATAAAAATTTAATCGAAGTTTAATTGAATTTCTTTAAAGAAATAAAAATAGTAATATTTGAAAGACTCAGAACTTTTGTTTCCATTGTAAAAAACAAGAGTCTGGCTATAGATTATAGTATTTCTAATGAGTTTCTAAGTCTTTTTTCATCTAATGAGTTTTAAAGTTTTACCTTTAAAAAAACTAATATGTGATATAATATTTTACAAATTAGAAATTACTCTCGCAAAATGAAATTTAAACTAATAATGTAAAGATATTACATGAAATCGAATTCATGTAAAAATGTACAACTCTGTCCATTTAACAAAAACTAGTTTTCCATTAATCAACTTTCCCATTATCGATTTATTTACATATATTTAAATGGATTTCTTCTATTATGGGCTGATGGGTTTTGTGCTATTGCCTAACTGGGTTCTATTGTGAAATCAATTTCCAAGTGTATTATTGTCTTGCATGATCTTTAATTCTAAGGATTCAAATAGTAACGGTGGTCAAGCGGTAAAAGTAAAAAAAAAAATTAGCGGGATGGTAAAGTACAACTACGTTTTTGTAGAAAGCATGTCAAGTACGGTTCGTAAAAAAGATGTGTATGCAAAAAAATTTGAATAGTCAAAAGTTAAGCGGTGGGAAATTTTTTATATTTTTTCTGACTTCAATTTTAAAAAATAATTGAATAGTTAAAATAAATATTAAAAACTTTAAAATATAAATCTATAAATACATAGATGTTCTTAGTTTTTATAATTTTGTGTGTTGTACATGTATGAGCGTTCGAGTATTTGGTCTGATTTTGTATAATTTTTTCGAGTTTTGGGTGACTTGAATTTAAAATGAAAATATAACTAATATTGTGTAATTTAAATATATATGTAATCTTATTCTTTGTATATTTAATAAAAATATTATTTATTTTTGGTGAAGTTTGGGTTAGTTTGTGTAATTTGGTTCACTTTCTAAAATGTTGGTTCGTTTCATATTTTATTATGGTTATTCAAATAATAGATTTTGATATTATTTCGGTTAATTTCATAATTTGTTTTGGGTTCAGAACTATATATTTTGTTTGGCTCGATTTGTTGTCCATTCCTAATAGTGTATATGTTTTATTTATTTTTTATAGTTATGTTTATGTGTAAAGAAAATATGATACTTAAAAAAGAGTTTAACCACAAAAAAGTGACGTAAAAAAAAGGAAAACCTTTAAAATATCCGAACTCTTTAATTTTTTTTTGTTTAATACACAAATTTGTTTCGTTGCTATACTAATTCTCATACTTTCATATATTGACATTTTAAATCTTAAACAATTTAAAATCGCAATTTTCTGTAAATTCTGTTAGTTAACTTAATAATTTTATTAGTTAGCGTTTACTGTAAAAAAAAAAACCAAGAGCTTTGGATTCATCCGCCTACTTCTTCTTCCCAATGGATTCAACTCTTCTGTATCATTGCTCTTACCAATTGAAGAGCTTTCAATTCTATCTCTTAACTCAGGCAAAACAATTGGCAACAAGTCAAGAACCAATCACTTCTTGTCACTATTTACCACCATTTCTTCAATCTTCTCATTGTTATTCTTCTGAGAATCTTTGTTATTGCTCAAAATAAACAAAATTTAGGGTTCTTCACATAAAGCATTAAATAATGGAAAGCAGAGGAGAAATAAATAGAGAGAGCTCACCGGAGAAGACGGATATGGAAGTCGGAGCATTTGTCGGGCATTATTCAAAACCAAACCTTGATCGCGAATGAGACAGAGATTTCACTTAAATTTCCCACAAATGTGTCAAATTCACTCGATTTGATGAAAGTTTTGGCATTTTAGCGAAATTTTTGGCCTTTGGAGAAGAAGAAATAGTCGGCCGAGAACACAAAAGGGTTGGAAGAGAAGAATTTTTTCCAAGTAATGTCTCATTTTTTTGTTGTTGTTAAAACGTTGACTAAATAACTGTTAGGTTTACTGACGGAATTTAGAGAAAATTACGATTTAAATTGTTTGGGATTTAGAATGGCAACAGATGAAAGTATGAGAATTAATATGGCAACGAAACAAGTTCATATATTAAATGGGAAAAAGTCAAAGAGTTCGGATATTTTTAAGGTTTTTTTCCCTAAAAAAATACTAAATGGCATCATAATTGGTGCAACTGCGTTATTCTAATATTATTACTCATAGAAATTTAACTGGTAGTAATATTAATTTTTAATTGTAACTGACAGAAATTACAAAATCTACTCCATTTGTTTCTCAATACTTGATTTTCTAGGTTTTAATTTTTGTTTTATATTATTTGATATTTTACTTTTTAATTATTACTTTTTTCTTTTCAAAAATACTCAATCACACTTTTTTGGCTAGAAATATCTCTTTCTATAATTAATTAATAGTATAATAAATTTAAAAGTTAAATTTTAAGCATTGAAATTTGGAAAATATTGATAAAGTGGATTACGTAAAGAAAAAATTAGCAGCACAATCATTACTTTCTTAATATGTGTGAGAACTCTAAAAATCAAGCATTAAGAAATAAATGGAGTATTATATAACAATAGAGTTTGTAACTCACAAGACACTGACATTCCTCCCCTTACAGACATTTTAGTTTTTTTCTGTTTAAACTATTTTATTTAACACCCAAAAAAACATAACCTCTTTAGTCTATAGTTTCTTTGTCTTCTTAAATTCACCAACATGACACATCACATATCATATTAATTTGACGTTCAAACTGACATAATTTATTATCGGTTTTATTTAGAATATGATTCATCTTTAAATTCATACTTAACATATTTTATTCTCTTTGTAAAACATGTTTACTTATACTATGAAAGAAGAGAACCGATATAAAATGCTTATATATGTAACATAGTTGATAACTGGGGTGAAGATGGAAATGAAATTACCGAGTTAAAGTTGCTAAGGCGATGCTCCAGCTTCGTAAATGTCGAATGTATGGAAGAATTTTATAGGTTTTTTCTTACTTTCTATATGAATCAACCAACTTAACAAATAAATTGTTTCTATAGATGTAAGAATGGTTAAAAGCATAGATCTTCATCACATTTTTATGTAACAAAATACAATCCATAGCACATCATAAATCTTTGGATGTTCTTAATACTGCCGGGTTCTCTAACTTTGTACCGAGGCTAATCAAGAGGCGAAATCGTCTTGATTCTTGGACCAACAATGTTGGTATGATAACAACAATTGTCAAGTCAGTCTGATTTGTATTGTATTTGTTGCAATAGAATTTTCCAAAAATTTTGGATCGATCTGGTGTAACATACTAATTTCATTTATTATTGCTTACTGCATCTTTCACCTCATGATATGACTTTAACCGTTCATTATGCTCAACATCGTGTTTCAGCTATATGAAGAAAGATCACCATACCCGGAACCCGATTAGAGAGCCTTTTAATCTCCTCTTAAAAAAAATTAATGGAAAAAATATGTAAGTCCATATGCTTATCCTGATTGCTTATTAATTACTTAGTTTAAACTAAAAACCGTAAACAAAACACTTTTAAGTTCAATGTTGATATCGACCTGTGAGTGGATCCCAACGTTCTGGCACTCAATCTCTGGTAAATCCCAGCGTGATCTCTGGAGAAGGAAGACTGAAACAAGTTGGAGAAGAGGTAGAGGTCGAGTACTTAAACTAAAGTCTTGATAAATACACGTAGCACAGTAAGTAGCACCACCTGCATAACTATGTTGTAGAACTTAGGTATGCATCATAATTGAGTATAGGCAAATAAAATTTACTAATTTTTCTTTCTTCATGCGGAGTCACTGAAGTAAAATCCAATGATTAATTAAATTAAACATCTTAGTAATTTATAACGTCTTCAATGATTAACTCCATAACACTTTTTAGTCGATAACTGTACTTCTTACTTGGTAGTTGGGACCTAAAAAAACAAGTGAAATATTATAGAAGAAATGATTGAGAAATCAACGAAGGATGTTGGAATCGAATATACAATTGATTGAATTAGGAGCAATAATTAAGCCTTTTTAATGTTGTTGTAAGAAGAGATACATGAACTACTAATAAATTTTGCAGAAACTCATACTACGGTTGTGTGGCTTAAAGGTGGAGATCTTTTGGTAAGCTTTTTCAGCTTCTGATAATACTCTTATGATCAGAGTATGATAACGCATCAGTTGGGAGTGTGAGTGCTCTCCACTTTCTTGCTCCTTTGTAAAGATCTTTTCTTTCATGACTTATCAATTGCTTCGTTTGTCTTAATAATTTTATTAATGGTTTATTAATTTGTATCATATGCTTAATCTTGTGTTTTTGCTCTTGAATTGGTATCAACCGACTTTTTCTCATTTGCTAAAGCATTTGTCGTGAAGATTTATGAGAATTTTGTAGGTTGTGAAAGGTCAGATCATTGTAAATGGTTTTGTGGAGATAGTTTAGGTTAGAATTGGAAATTCAACTAATGGCAAATTTTAAATTGGTTTCGAACTTTTTACTTTTAAAAAATACATATTACTTTGACTTAAAAAAACATATTATATGTTGTATAACATTTTATTATTATATTGTATGTATATTTTGTATGTAAGCAAAAGAAGATTGTAATTTTTTTTTGTTATTACGAAAGAGAGAGATTACAAGAGCAGTATATTGATGTTGGTTGTATGTTATTGTTGCTCTACAATCAACTCCTATTTATAGGAGAGGAGGAGTACATTGCTAAGTAACTTATCAATTAAGTTACTTCATAGGAAGGTAAGATATAAATAATATTATAACACTCCCCCTTATTATTTATTATTACTAAGAGATTGCGTTCTGCCTCGTTAAAAACCTAATCATGGAAAAACCCAGTGGGATAAAAGCCATGACGAGGGAAAAAGAGTATAGTGCCACAATCTCCCCCTGGAAAGGATGGATATACTTTTCTCTTTATAGGTCACGTAGATGACGCATTCCAATGCTTTGGATGTGTTTTCGAAAGACTGTTGTAGGAAGCGCCTTTGTAAAAAGGTCTGCTGGGTTTTCGCTTGAGCGGATATATTGGACGTTAACTTCCTCGTTTTTCTCGAGTTCTTTGGTGTAAGAGAAAAATTTTGGAGGAATGTGTTTCGTCCTGTCGCTCTTGATATATCCTTCTTTGAGTTGGGCGACACAAGCAGCATTGTCTTCGAACAATGTCGTTGGCTCTTTATTGACTGCTATACCGCTTGCTTCTTGTATATGCTGAGTCAGGGATCTAAGCTAAACGCATTCTCTACATGCTTCGTGAAGAGAAATTGTTTCTGCATAATTTGAAGAGGTGGCGACCAAAGTCTGTTTTTGGGAACGCCACGAGATTGTAGTTCCACCGAATGTAAAAACATATTCGGTTTGCGATCGAGCCTTATGTGGGTCGGATAAATAACCTTCATCTGCAAAACCGACTAGACCGAACACAGATTTTCTACAATAAAATAGTCCTAAATCAACTGTACCTTGAACATAACGTAATATGTGCTTTATCTCGTTCCAATGTCTGCGCGTAGGTGACGAACTGTATCTTGCAAGCAGATTAGTAGCAAATGCTATATTTGGTCTAGTGCAATTTTCAAGATACATAAGCCCACCAATGGCGCTCATGTATGGTACTTCAAGACCTAAAAGTTCCTCGTCATCTTCGCGAGGTCTAAATGGATCCTTGTTAATGTCAAGGGATCTATTAACCATTGGACACTCAAAGGATTCACTTTATCCATAGTAAAGCGTTTAAACACTCTTTTAGTGTAATTTGATTGATGCACAAAGATTCATTCTTGAAGGTGCTCTATTTGGAGACCTAGACAAAACTTTATCTTTCCAAGATATTTCATTTCGAACTCTTCTTTCATGTGAGTTCTTGCATCAATAATTTCCTTTTGAGTTCCAATTATGTTCAAGTCATCAACGTATACCGCTATGATCACAAATCCATTTGAGGATCTCTTAATAAATACGCAAGGGCATATCGCATTGTTGACATATCCCTTTTTCAAAAGATATTCACTTAAGCGATTATACCACATACGCCCGGATTGTTTTAATCAGTAAAGTGATCGCTGTAATTTGACTGAACATATTTCTTTAGATCTTTTAGTGTGATATTTGATCCTTCCGGGATCTTAAATTCTTCAGGGATTTTCATATAAATGTCACTATCAAGTGATCCATATAGGTATGCAGTCACTACATTCATCATGTACATTTCTAAATTCATAGAAGCTGCAAGGCTCATTAAGTACCTGAATGTGATTGCATCCATTACCGGGGAATATGTTTCTTCATAATCTATTTCCGGTCTTTGAGAAAAACCTTGAGCCACAAGTCGTGCTTTATATCTTGTGACTTCATTTTTCTCATTTATTTTTCACACGAAGACCCATCTACATCCGACCGGCATTACACCTTCAGGTGTAATGACAATAGGTCCAAAGACATCTCGTTTATTAAGGGAGAATAATTCAGTTCTCATGGCTATTTGTCATTTCTCCCAATCAGGCCTTTGTTGGCATTATGATATAGATGTCGGGTCTGGATCATCAATTTCATGATACATGTCTTTGGAAATAGAAAAGGAGAATGTTCCATTTATATCTTTTATTTAATTTCTAGCCCATAGTTTTACAGTATGGACATAGTTTAATGGAAATCTCAAACTTGTCTGTATTATGGTCGTCCTTTTGACAAATCTCTTTACATGGTTATGCTTGAACCTTTTCATTTATGTCATGTAGATATTTTTCTTTATTTTTCGGGGTTTTATATATTTAAAGCCCATTGGCCTCCCCCTCTTTAACTGAACATTAGGTTCATTCGCTTTGCTCCCATCAATTTGTCCTTTAGGAACAATAACTCTTGATGGGGCATTAACAACGGGTATATAAAATTTTGTCACTCTATATATATGAACGCATATGGTAATTCATTTGTCAAATTTTGAAGATGTACAATTTTTGTACTTCCATTTTACGTTGTTTCGTAGGGGATCAAGATATGCTAAAGATGGTGTAAACCATGTAATTTTAGCTCTTATTTAATTCTCCCTCAAATGCTGGAAATTCATCTTTATTAAAAAGGCAATTGGCAAAACATTCCGTAAATATATTACCGGTTTGTGGTTCAATGTATCTAATGATACTTGGTGACGTATACCCAACATATATTCCTTTTGGAAATTCTTATATAATATAACATCTCATTTAGATGTTTATTTGAAATATATGAAGACATATTTTGTTTTTCTTAGGTATTCCAAATATCTTTTTAAGAGTTTTGATGATCTATAAATCATCTAATTTATTATTATTATAATATATATATATATAGTAGTTCTCGAGAACATATATATTATCATTAATCTATTATAGGTTAAGCCTTTCAGGATTTTTCTCATGAGGAGTAATTCAAGTCTTTTATAGAGCATCATATATATA
>OVBE01005055.1:0-22501 GCA_900406425.1 Iberis pinnata | reverse complement strand
AGAACTATTTTCAATCAAAATCCTGCATGTTAACTTGACTTTAAACTTGAATACCTATGGATTTCCCTAATGGATAGCGTTTTTATCTTATCGTTTTCAAACCGCTTTTACTTATTTCTTTGTTTTGCTACAAACAACCAGTTAATTGTTCTGCTTTAGCTTGAGTTGAATCTAAAACTGAATCGTGTAGTTTCTGGTCTCTGTGGATTCGACCCTAGCTTTACTACATTAAACTCTTCTCTGCAGTATTAGTTTATGATTAATTCTCAACCTATCACCTGTTGAGTGGAGTCACAAAATCAAGTATTCTTTCGGGGAGCTTGGTTGTTCCGCGTGGGAAGAAGGCTCTGGTTTTTGCGGTTAGGGTTTCAACCTGTTTTGCGAGAGAGCTCGTCAGTTTTTCTTGTTCTTCCGACTTCTTTTCGAGAGTCGAGAATATCTTTTTAATCTCCTTGAACGCCATACTGTTTGCATCAGCGTTGACTGTGGTGACATTCGTTGGCAGAGTTTGCTCAACGTTGTCGTTTGGCAGAAGACTGCCATGAGCTGGTTGGTCGTTTTGATTTTCAGTAGTCATGTCTGAATTGGTGGTTTGACATAAAAGAAATCTCTTGTCCCCTCCTTCTAGCGCCAAACTGTGCGAACCAAAATTCGCATTGTCGATTTCCGTTAGTTACGAAAAATTTGAGATAACTCTAACTTTCCAGAGATCCCGAGCTGAACTTCTGAGGTGACATCACTCGATTTTGATGCCTTATAGTGGGTATTTATACTTGCTATTTGGCATCATTCGAGTGTTTTCCTCGTGTTTTTCGTGTGTTTTCAGGGATTTAAGTGTTTGGGATGTTCTGGAGCAAAAATGATGGTTTTCAGAAGATTTCAGGTGCAAATGGACAAAAGAAGATGGCCGGATCAATCTAAACCGCACAATGATCAAGCATAGAAGCACATGTGAAGAGATTGATCGATCCATGCCTGGATCGATCGTTCGAAAGCTCCTGGAGATTTACGTAAAATCAGATTGATCGGTCTCACATTGGATCGATCGATCTCGGAGAATGAAAAGCGATGGATCGATCGATCCCTACCTGGATTGATCGATCCCTTTGCTCGAACCAGCTTTGAAATAACCAAAAAGACGCAATTGTCCTCAATGCATATCAAGATTTTTCCTTATTGGATTTGGTATTCTTTATTTTATTTTTGACTATAAAAGCCTTTTGGCTGGTTTTATTTTTATTATGCATTAATCACAACTTTTAGAATTCAGAGCTTTCTACGAGAAAAGAGATCCCAACCCTGTATTTGTAGAATATTTCTAAACTCTTTTCTATTTTATTCAATTGGTTATTGAAATTGCTTTTCTCAATGAGGATTTTTGATTGCTTAGCTACGTCTGAGTAGTCACCTTGTTAGGTTTTAGGACTTTCTTAGGAAAACCATGTTTGATAGTTAGGGTTTGACATAATGGTATTTTTCAATCTATCATTTAATGGATTTAGAAATTCAAACCAAATATGGTGTTATACAATTAATGATTGCAAAAATCATTTTAAAATTAGGTGTTATTGGTTCTAGGATTTTAAAATTCACATTCAAATCAAGTGTTATTCAATTATTGGAATTTATATAAAGATTTTATTTCAAATTAGATTTGAATGGATTTAGGGGGATTTGGAAGACAAAACTACAAAGACTCTAATATTCAACTGAATCATAGTACCTTAAATATTTTATTAGAACAATTATTAACTTGCTTTTGAGGTTAGGCTAACGACACTACTTTCTCTATATATATTCAACACTGCTTTCTCTCTATACATTCAAAATTGTCTTCACAATAACACTTTTATTCTCTTTCGTCTTCATCATTATTTTTTTCGAGATACATAGTAATGTGTCTTCATCAATGATTAATTCCAGCAACCTTTTTCTTCAAAATTGATCATTAATTTTTCTAGCTAGGTCGTATAGTAAGATACATTATACGACAAGAAACTGTCTTCAAGAAAGCTTACGAGCTTACAATACTCTATTTAATTGAAGGTGCAGCTAGGTAATCACTTTAGTACTAGTGATTCAACCAATTTAGAAGTAGTTAGGTAATCACTTCAATCGTTGATACAAATGCAGATGGAAGTGAAATATGCTATTAGTTAAAAGCAAATATGTTTCCTTCATAGATAAATATATATTGTAGCATAACAAAAACATATTTTATAGTATAATCCAACGTCACAAAAATAAATAAAATTCATTGTAACAATAAATTATCCTATGATGTTATGCTTGATCCAATCATAACGTTCATCAATAGCATTACTAATGAATACGTCTTTCATTCCTAATTGGTGAATCACTTTAACCGCATCGTAACGAACATGTTCTTTGATGTTAGAGATTTCTTTGATGGTGACGCATAAGTTATTCTTTTTCTTCTTCGATATCATCTACGAGAGTTCTCTGGTCAAGATTCTACTCCACGTAATGAGAAAGAGTTGTTTAACCATCGTCATGCATCGTTGAAAAATGTTATTAAGAGATTATTTGGTATTTTTAAATCTCGATTTCTAATTTTTAAATCTGCACCTTCTTTTCCTTACAAGACACAAACAGATATTGTACTTGGTTGTGCTGGTTTACATAATTTTCTTCGAAAGTTGTATCGAACATATAGTTTTTTGGAAGAAAAAAATTCTGGTGAAAAAGAAAATCTCGAAGAAGGGGATAACACAAGATCAACAAAGAGAATATGCTAATGAGTTAAGAGCAACAGTCGCTACAAACACGTGGAGAGATTTTACACAATATGGAAACAACATATAATAAATAAAAAGTGTTCTATATTATAATATTCAGTAGTCACTTAATTGTTTTATGTAATTTATTACATATTTTATTTTTAAATCCAATTGCCAGATTTTGAAATCCACTTATTTGAGTTTAAAATCCACCAGTAATATTTTTAAATCCATCAATTAGAATTTGAAATCCATTTATCAGATTTTGAAATCCTTGGATTTAGAAATCCTTCTAAATCCATTAAAATCATAGAACCAATAACCCCCCTTAGACTACATTTGTTATCAATGCTTGAATTAGGCTTATCACCTAGTTCATGATATTAGACTAATAAATACAAAGGGATTTGGTTTAGAAACCTGACCTAGTCTAGATGAATAAGTGTCTCTGCTTGCGGGAGTATTGTCTTTGATGCTTATGAACATATCGAATATGAAATCAATACATGATTGAATTGTCCAAATACAGCAGGAGTTTGTCTTTAGTAATTCAGACATAGAGATCTAAGACTTCGGAAGAAGATTAGTCTATTATTTTCTTTTGAGTTGAGAACTATTTTCATTATAAAATCTTGAATGTTAACCTCAACTTCAAACTTGAATACTTGTGGAATTCTCTATTGCCTAGTGTTTTCTTTAATTGTTATAAACCGTCTTTATTTACTGTCTTTAAATTTAGAATCTCTCAAAAAATCTAACACCGTTCTTATACTCGTCTTAGCTAGAATCGAACGTTTAACTAAGAGTCGCACAATCTGGTCTCTGAGGAATTCGAACCTTTACTATATTATAAAGATATGTTCTATACAGTGTAGTTTTAAGAATTAAAGTACTAAGCCTATCAGCTTTTTGGTGCCATTGTCGGGGACCAATTATGCCTTTTAAGTTTTACTTAGTGTCTAGTCTAGGATTTTTATTTTTTAGTACTAATCTCGTTCTTTCTTCTTGTCTTTGTTTTGCAGGTGCATGAACAGAAGATCTAACAAATCATTTGAATTGCTCAACCTCAGTAACGAAGAATTGACGGAGTTAGAACGTTGAAACCGGAAAGATCGGAGAAACGCTAGTTCATCCACCTCAATAGCTAACAACGTTATTCAGAATCCGATTGATCCAGTGGACCCAAACGACAACCTGCCTCCTCCTAGTGCAGGACTACACCAGCTAATAAACCCTGAAGGAGGAGCAAATAGCAATCAAGTGCCACCAGAACAACAAGGGGGCGGTAATGGTAATCAAGACCCACCAGAACATGTCAGAAATCACCCACTACATAAAAATAGGGTACTAGTTGGAGACTTCAACAACCTTGAAGCTTTTCTCGCCAATGGGAATGCTCTACATCCTCGCCAACCTCAAAGACATGACTATTTGTTCTTGTTCCATCTTATCCAGTTGCTCAAGCAAAACCAATTCCATGGTTTACCAACCATCACCACTTAACTCAATGGAGTCTCCAAAGACTTCATGCATTGTAAGCTATTCAATCACTCTCTTGCTGATAGAGCTCTTAGATGGTTAAAGTTGCTGCCTGCAAACTCTATAGAAACTTGGGATGACTGCAAATCCAAGTTTCTGAGTCACTTCTACACATCTACAAGGACCAACAATCTGAGAAACAAGATCTCTCAGTTTCAGGAAGGTCCTGTAGAATCTTTCTATAAGGCATGAAACAGTATCAATTCTCTCTTGATACCGCTAGTAATGGTGACTTCATGACCAAGCCTGTAAATGAAGCCTATCAACTGATTGACAATCTAGCTCAAAACAATATCAATCACTGTCCTAACTACGATCGAAGAGGAAAATCAACTAGTTCAGAATCTTCTAAACTTACAGAGGTAAAAGGACTTCTCACTCAACTTCTCAAAATCCAAAACCAGAAACATGTCAGCTTCGTTGAAGATTTAGAGAAGATTGAAGCAGATTGCTTTGCTGTCAATGAGCCTGATAATGTAGAAAAAGTGACCTATGTCAATAGCCAAGGTCAAAGGGTCTTCAGTCAAGGTTTCAATCCAGGTTACAACAAGGGTTATCTCTCTTGGAGAATCACTAACGTAGCAAACCCCCACGTCAAGTCTATCCTTCGAAAAAAACACCTTTGTGCAGAAATCTGGACAAGCTTTTGGTCAGAATACAGGTGGAAGTGGTTTTCAAGGAAACCAGAATAGGAACTTTATGCAGAATTCAAACTCAGGTGGTTTTCAAACAACCACTTGTTTCAACAAGCAACTCAACCTCAAGAAAACAAGATAGAATCAATGATCAAGCAGATCTTGGAAAGCCAACAACGTTCTGAAAAGAACGTGAATGTCAAGTTGGACAGCATGTACAATGACTTGAAGAACAAATTTGAGTCATTGTCAAATCATGTGAAGAAACTCGATCTGCAAGTAGTTCAGACTTCATAAGATGTGAAAAGACAAGCTAGTGTTCTTCCTGGACATGTTGAAGACAACCCAAAAGGCTAATGTAATGCCATAAATTTGGATGTTGATGAGAAGAATAATGAATCTGAAAAATCTGCAGGTTTCAGAAGTTTCAGAAAAAGTGCAGAAGAGGATATCGATCGATACCTTAAGGGATCGATCAATCCAATCATACGTAAAGTTTGATCGATCGATCCAATCATACGATCGATCTAATCACACGATCGATCAATCCACACTGGATCGATCGAACCACACTAGATCAATCGAACCATACTGGATCGATCGAACCATACTAGTTTGATCGAACCATTGGATCGAATTCCGAAAAAAGCTGAGATCGATCGATCCTAACCTGGGTTGATCGATCGATCCCAACCTGGGTTGATCGATCCCATCCTATATCGACCGATTCCAACCTGGATCGATCGATCCCTCTCTGCAGACTGCATCATTTTCAAACCAACTCGTCGAACTCAAGATTTCATGCCCAGTTGAACCTAAAGCTTCCGAAGAAGATCTTATGTACTATGACGAGGGTTGTAACATAATCATTCCACTCAGAAGACTTGAAAAGCTACATGATCCTAGAGAATTCTTAGTTCCCATTAATATCAAGGGAGTCCTTTTCATGGATCACTTTGTGATACATGGGCTAACGTAAATGTCATGTCTAAGGTTGTTGCTAAGAAGTTGGGACTAAAAGGATTTAAACCATCAGAGATAGCTTTTATACTTGCTAACAACTCTGTTATATCCTCAAATGAATTTATCTCCGATGTGATGGTACAAGTTGGATATTGTGTTGTTCCTCTTGATTTTCATGTCTTTGATACCAATGGTAGTTTAGTTGGAACACTGGTTCTAGGAAGGCCTTTTCTAGCATTTGTAGGGGCTGTGATGGATATGCCTAAGCAGCGCGTCTATCTCACAAACATCAAGAAGAGATACCATTATCCAATAATACCCCACAACAATGCTTTTAAGATCATTATGATGAAGGAAGAAAAGGTAGGAAATAAATCTCAAGTCGAATCCAATACTAAATGGGCTACTCATGAAGTCTTGCACAAAGAAGCTCGAATCTCAACAAAGAGTGCAACATCAAAGGTCAAAAACAAGGGTAAATTGGACTTGAAGAATATCAACAAGTATCCTCGATTGACTTTGATTCCTCAAGAATTATTTGGAGATGGAATTGAGTATAGAGTGAAGAGCAAAGGTACTTCAAAACCTTCTTTTCCTCAGAACTTAAGGACAAAGGAACCTACTTTGCGAAGGAGATGATGAGTAAGGTTTTGAAGTTACATATTTTAGATGTGGTGGTTGTCGTAGAACATCTATTTGTGCTGATCTAGCTCTAGCTTAGGAGGTAAGTTCGTCAAGCTATTGACGTTAATCGAGTGCTGAGTAGGAGGCAACCCACTATTGGTGTTTTAGATTAGTCAATTTTTATTTATGAGTCAGTTTAGTTTTAGGTTACTAACTTATTGATTTTTAGTTTTGACTTCTCTGTCATTTAGAATATTCTTGGTGAAAGAATTTTCAAGTTACTCCGAGTTATCTGTTATCTATCTTTGATTCTTTGTCTTCTCTTTGAATTGTTGGTTACCTAGATGGTTTCTCTTTTGATCCTTGCTAATGTTAGTTAGCATTTCTAAGATCATTACTCACCATTAACCACTTTTCTATATGTCTTGACTTGGATTGATTTAAGATCTCTAATTAGTTGGCTACTCTAATTGAATATTTCTTGATTCTTGCTAAATATTAATTAGTATTGTTTGATCATTTCTCTTTACTTGCCAACTTGATAATGAGCTACTAGTTTGATTATTTAGAGCTGTGTTGGATGATGTCTTTCACATATGACATTTGCTAATTGTTAATTAGTATTTCTTATACGTTGTGATCTTAATGGTTTCTTTTACAAATGATTCTTGTTACTTTTTAAGTTAACATTGCTTAAATCATTGTACAACCATTATGAGACATGCTTCAAATCCGAAGAATATTAACACTTCTCTTTAATGTTTATTCTTTTTGCAGGTAAAGCAAACGATGACAACAACTTGGTGGTGTGAGATAACTCAACTTTTTGATGACTAAAGAAAGAAATGAGCAAAAATCGGAGGCACCGATCGATCGATCCAGATGTGGATCGATTAATCCCCTTCTCAAGTAATGTTCTTAAAAAGCTTTTAATTCATGGTTTTTTGTCATTTATATATTAGTCAGGTCTTATTCCTCTCATAGATTTATTTCCACACCGGGACGGTGTGAAATAAGTCTGGAAGAGGGTTTATATCTACTAACGATGTTTTGTGTCTTTTTGGATGTTTCGCCATTTTGATGAAATTTTTTCAAAATTTTTCTTTTTTCGTTTTGATTTAGTCAAGTCTAGTCAAGTCGAAGGAACAATAACCAGAATCTGTGATGGTTATTAGCTTAGTGTGAGTTTAGAATTGATTTCTATTTGATTATTGAGTTAGATTAACTGATGCGTTTAGGTTCGGAACCCCATTGATTGATTGATATGCTTTTGAAATTTCTAGTCGTTCGGATTGTTGATGACTTGATGCTAGCTCTAATAGGATATGACTTAAAATGATCTTAAAATTCTCTTTCTTATGGAGTTGGATATACTTTGAAAAGCTAGGTACTTTGCTCTTTAGTTCTCTATAAAACCGACAAGTTCTTTCAGTATGATCCAGATCCTTTCTCTCATTCCCTTCAGAAAAGAAAAAAAACGGTAAAATAAAAAGGATTGAAAGCATGATCTAAGAATCCGTAGTCAATCCCAGAAAAACCTTCTGCTAAAAAGAAACATAAAGGCGCATAAATGCGAAGAAAAAAAAGCATTAAGAAAGAAAAAAAGAAGTGAGAAATGGGGGGGGGGAGGGTCAGGACCAAAAGTAGATTGATGCTCTGTTTGGTATAGATGCTTTGATAGAAAAGTACTTAAGCGACATTGATCGATACCGCATAGGAAAGAAAACACTTATTTGTATTTAACTGAATTTAGAGAGCTAGTTGATATGATTTGATAGTTTGGTTGATTGGGATTTAGAGTAGGAAGTATGTTGGTTAGTTTATGTGGTGGTGAACAATTTATTTTGCAAAGGTTTTCTAGGGTTAGTGTCTTTTAGTTTTTGATTTCTGAACTTAAGATTGCTGAGAATCTGAGATTTCATGTGTGGTCCGTTTTCAAACCTCTTCTCTAGATTTGGTATTGTTTCACTTCAGGACAACCAAAGATCTAAGTCTGGGGGAGTTGATATCACTCGGTTTTGATGACTTATAGTGGATATTTATACTTGCTATTTGGCATCATTCGAGTGTTTTCCTCATTTTTTTAGGATTTTAGGTGTTTGGGATGTTCTGGAGCAAAAAGATGGGTTTTAGAAGATTTCAGGTGGAAATGGACAAACGAAGATGGTCGGATCAATATAAACCGAAGAATGATCAGCAATAAAAGCACATGTGAAGAGATCGATCGATCCAATGCTCCTGGAGATTTACGTAAAATTAAATGGATCGATCTCACATTTGATCAATCGATGTTGGAGAATACAGAATGATGGATCAATCGATCCCCTTTCTTGAACCAGCTTGGAAATAACCAAAAAGACGCAATCTTCCTCAAGGCATATCAAGAATGTTCCTTATTGGATTTGGTTTTCTTAATTTTATTATAGACTTTAAAATCCTTTTGGCTGGTTTTATTTTCATTAATCATAATTTTTAGAATTTAGAGCTTTCTGAGAGAGAAGGATCCCAACCCTGAATTTGGTGAAGATTTATAAACTTTTTTCTATTTTATTAAATTGGTTTTTAATATTTTTTTCTCAATGATGATTGTTGATTGCTTAGTATGTCTAAGTAGACACCGTGTTAGGTTTTTGTGGTTTCCTAGGGAAACCAGGTTTGATAATTAGAGTTGGACATAGTAGATTTAAATTGTTAGATTCTTAATCTAGATTTGTTATCAATGCTTGAATTAGCCTGTCACCTAGTTCATGATATTATGTTAATAAATACAAAGGGATTTTGTTTAGAAACCTGACCTAGACTAGATGAATAAGTGTCTCTGCTTGTGGGAGTATTGTCTTTGATGCTTATGAACATATTGAATCTAAAATCAATGCATGATTGAATTGTCTAAATATAATGGCAGTTTTTCTTTAGTGATTTAAACATAGAGATCAAATACTCCGGGAGAAGATTGACTTATTATTGTCTTTTAAGTTGATAACTATTTTGATTATAAAATCTTGCATGTTAACCTGAGATTCAAACCTGAATACCTGTGGAATTTCCTATTGTCTAGTATTTTCTTTCATTGCTTACAAACTGTTCTTATTTACTCTCTTTAAATTTATAATCGCTAAAAAAAATCGAACAACCTTCTTATACTTGTCTTAGCTAGAATCAAACGTTTAACTGAGAGCCGCACCATCTGGTCTCTGAGGAATTTGATCCTTTACTATACTGTAAAGATCTGTTCTTTGCAGTGTGTTTTAGGAATTAAAATCCCGAGCCTATAATGAGGTTCAGCTCGCAAGTTGGCAAGCTGAATTATTGAAATCTAGCTCGCCAGTTGGCGAGTTGAACACATGATCTTCAACTCGCCAATTGGTGAGCTGAAATTGCGCAGTTTAGCTTCCTAACATGGTAAGCTAATCATGCGTTCAACGTATGTGTTCTCGTTCTTCTTGTAAGCAATGCTCGGAGGCTGAAATATTTATCAAAACTTACTTGTCGTTGTTCCAAAACGTATCCGTTGCGGTCTTTTGTTTTCCGTGAACGTTGGCCGTAAGGGAACCATCTTGCCTTGAATAAACCTTAGTGACAGGAAAACCCAATGGGAAAAAACCTTCTCGACTACGGATAAAAAAGTAAATAGATGGTTGCCTAACTGTCCGACGACCGTTGTGCGTTTCTTCCGAACTGTATTTCCGAAAGTATTGTGACTTTGGTTAACATGTTCCGTTGATTAGGATCGCTCAGACGTTCACGTTTTGTGGGTCGTTGATTCTGAGTGTACCGTTTTTGAATCCAAAATTGTTGTCCGATTCTTCCGAAACATATTCCTTATGGTCTTTCGAAAGTATCGTAGCTTGTTAATTTGATCGGGATGATTCGACTAGTGCGGTTTGATGTTCAGATCGTGTCATTAATATTTCAGTGATGGTTTTAGACGTCAATTTCATCGTGACCGTTTTTGATCCCAAAAATATGCTTTTCATCGAATCCAAAAAGTTTCTTGTGTCGATGTTGTATCTTTTTCCTGGAAAACAACACCCCGCCTACTTTTCTCTAGAAACTTCGCATCATATGGAAATTTAATCTTGAAATCAGAATAAGCAGAATAAGCAGCATCAAATTCAGACATTGTTTATATCCGAGCAATGTACATATATTTCAATTGAACAATTTCTTTTTTGACGTTACTTGCATAACATTTCACATATTGAGACAAATTCCAGATACAATGCGCATGATGAGCCATCGAAAATACGTTAGCTATGGCATTGATATGGCTTCTATTTGTGTCACTCATAAACACGAACTCTGATGAATCTAGCACAATATTTTTGAACATCTCAAGTCCTTATTCTTACCATGTACACACCAAAGGTTAAAGGATAGTGATGCTGATTAAGATCATGGGTCGTTGGGAAAACGAATACACCACCACATCCATTTTTCAGAAAAGCAGCATCCATGGTAATAAGTTTCCCCATCACTTTAAAACCTTATATTCTAGCTCCCAGAGTGATGAACAATACTTAAATCTGCCCGTTCATCAAATTTTACACATGTTATTTCCCCCTCGTTGATCTTCTCTAACATACACAAATAAGAATACACCATCTTATAACTTTCTTCAGGAGTCCCAAAATGTTGTCAGCTTTGTTTTACGTCTCAAAGGAGTGGGTTAGGATACACTGACACATAATTTTGTCCACACCATATCTTTGATACTTCTAGGATGAGTTTCTATTTGGCCCGGATAATCATAACGTAATGGAGATGCAACTAGTTCTGGCGTGCCTTTCCTCTTTAAGTTGTAATTACTCTAACTTCCATGAGATCATGTATGCATCATATTGTACATTCTAAAGAGAACATCTAAGATTTTTTAATCTTCGAAACTCGTAGCATCCATTTACATCCTTCATTAGGACATTTTAGCACCAATCGTTCCTTATATGATTTGACTAGATTTAACCCAAAATATTTCTTACATGCGCCTGTATCCATCACTTCTTGCATTGCATTTCTACTAACAAAATCTTCTCGTATTTTAAAACCTATATCGTTTTCCCATTCCTCCTAAACTGATTTGATCGTCATTCGAATACCACACCTCATATTACATAACTAAAGAGATTTGTTTGCCCGCTCTTGACTGTTTCTCTCGGAGTTCTAGCCTTTTCATGATATCCACAAACAAAATGCACATATGGTTCTCTTTATCAATGGACCATTGATAACCAAAAAAGTCCTCATGATCAGAAATCAAATATTTTTCCTCATACCTAGCTAAAAGTGGAATGTAACTCAATTTCAACTTCACATTACTTTTATCTAGCGCGAGATTTTTGAAAATTCGTGCTTCTACCATTGAAAGAATTATCTCCTAGGTATCATTCTTCCACACTAAACGATACATGTGACCTTCGCATCTTAAGTGCAGGATGACATTGTTGCTCTTTTTATTTTGTCAAAACCATTGAATACCATCCATTATGCATAGATAAATCATCACTACAAAATTAATTTGTAAGCATAAACTTTTAAAGTTATACCAGTATTACTAGTTACACCACAGTTATCATTAATACTAGTTTCAGTAGTTGCCATGTCGTATCCGCATTGATTTTGAGATCTACATACAATGCACTACTAATCAAACACTGGAACTATTCTCCTACTCACTTCAAGTCATAGTGGACTCGAAGACTAAGGTGCAACATCTAAATGCATTCCAATAAGGTTTTCCAGCTCATTCAAGAGCTTCTCAATCTCCCATAATACATACTAGCTTTGAAGGAGGACCGAGGCGTAGTAGCTTTCGAGTGGCCCTTAACCAACGGCGGAGGACCAAGCTGGAGCAACATTTGAGTGGGAGAGGAAAGAAAGAGAAGGAGGCAGAGTGTTATCAGTTTCCCTAAACGCAAAACTAAACCACAACATTGCGGAGAGATCGAGAACCACAACACACAAAGCATTCGGTTTTTTTCATAGGCTAATTTTGTAATTACACATACTTTAATGAATTTGAGGAATATACAAATTTGTGAAGGATATAAGTGATTTAATGTTTTGGCAGAAGGACAATAGAGATGATGTCTCACAAAACACTTATATGTTCACATATAAAAAGTTATGCACCCATACATTACTGAAGTCTCATTCTTTCTCTATGAAATCCAAATAGTTATATCGATTCTCCAGCTCTGTAAAAAGTTATGCCCTATTTCTACGTAGAAATAGGGCCTCTTTCTAGCCATTTTAAAACCAATAAGTTTATGCTCAAACTCTTTGGATTTTATATACATGGCTTCTCTGATGCCAATGAAAATTTTTTAAGTCCTTAGGATCAGTTGAGCCACCACTTTTCGATTTAGGAGGGTTTTCGGTAGAACCATCAGTTTGAGGTTGTCCTTTAGCTTTCCAATAAACTCATGGTTCACTTTTAGAAGCTACTGCAGATTCTTTTAGCACCTCTTATTTTTGTCAGAGGCCATATTTCAGCTAGTTCATTAAAATCATGGTAAGACTATCAAAATCATCATCTAGGGTTTCAATATCACATAAGCTTTAATAGTATATGCAAAAGAGTAATTGATTCTTCCCCTACTTCAGCATATAAACCATTTTTAAGAAAACTAATAAGGATTGAAAATGAGATGAAGATTTAGAAAAAGGAAAAAGATATTTTTCAAATCTGGATGAAGAAGACGCCATAGAGAGGGAGCAAAGCGTGACAAAGAGCGAGAAGAGGACAGCAACGACGACGAAGACGCCATAAAGAGACAATCAAAATTTTAAAACATTAATGTTCATAGTATATTAATTTATAATCACCATGTTTTTCTTTTTTTTTTCTTTTACCTTTATACTCTCGCTTACTCTATTGAAGTGTTTTTCTATCACAATGACTACTCCAACATAGACATGTAGAATTGATCCATTTAATCTCATTAGGTGATAACCCTAGATATGTCATATCCCAATTGCAATTGAAAGGTTGAAACCATTGTCGATGTTGAACATTTGTCTTTCTTTATGTGTGCATAAAACATTCGGTTTTGTTGATTGAAGCACACTCGGAAAAACTCAAAGTATGGTGGAAAATAATGCCAGGGTAGTCTTCTGGATCAAGCTAACAATTGCTCCAGAAATGAGCAGTTCTCTTTCTTGTCATAAGATTACTCATGATTTATGGACCCTTATTCAAAAGCAATTCTTAGTCAACAATGGACTGCGAGTCTAAGGAATCAAATAGAGCTCGCAAATAGTTATCAAAGGGGGTTTGGCAATTGAAGCATACTATGGAAAACTAACCAAGTTAAGGACGAGTTTGGTTGATTTTCAACACGCAAAAACAATTGAGGATATTCATAGAGAACGAGAAAATGATGAACTTCATCAGTTCTTAATTGTTCTCAACGAATCTCTTTGGTGCGGTAAAGTCATCCTTACCATCATGGTCGGTTATGAGATATTAAAATTTTCTAAAGGCCGCAATCTACAATGGAAAAATAGACAAAAATTGTATAATTTTCAAAAAATACGCTGTTTTTCTTAACTAAAATTTTTAAATTGGAAAAAGGGCCGCAAACGCATGCTTGCTCTGCTTGGACTCAAGACCGGCTCTGCTACCATGTTGTCGCACAAGATAAGGAATCAAAAAGGGATGAACATTTGCTAAAGACCGTATTGATGTGATGAATTTCACAGTTCAAACTAGCTCCACTCAAGTTACCATATGACCAAAGAGGCATGAATGTGTCTTGTACACTATATGGCCGGCACAATCATATTTCTGTCATTTTCTTTAGCTCAATTAGGTATCCGAGTTTGTGGGGTGATCGTCCTTGTTTGAAATTGTCTACCTCAAAATTTGTCTCTAATTCATCACTTAGGAACCGACATGGTTCATCATTCCAGCTTCAAATAACACGCCGAGTTGAGCGAGCCCATGCTAACCAGGGTATTATCTCTTTGATTCTTCCATCAGGACATTTATAAATCATCGATGCTGATTGGGTTGGGTTTATTGGTCTCAGTTACCTATAATGGTAATCGTTGGTCCATTTGCTTCATGAACATTATTTTGGTCAATATGATCCATATTCTTAATGAAAGTTATTCTAGTCAATCTGAACATCTTTGCGGTAAATATTTTGTTGAAGAATGGTTCATTGATTTTGGTGTAACCAATCATATGACTGAGAATATTGTGTTCTCAGGAATGCTTGTGAAATTGCACCGATGATGAGGACAACAACTGCCATTATAAATCAACAATTGTACCAAAATCAAGGAAGCTCCACTAACATGTTCCATGACTATAAGACTAAACGAATGGTTCAATAATGTGGTCCAGACTTTAATAAAACGAAAACCAAAATAAAATGTTTAAGTTCTTATTTTAGGTTGTCTTTAGTCCTCGATGAATCAACCCAGAATAATTTGATATGGTCAAAGTTTTAAGTGACTGTTCGCATTATGTTTGTGGTATTTTGATATGTTTGTTATTTTCAAGATGTTATCTTATAGGTGTTAAGTTCCATGAGGGAAGAGATGATGAATGTTAGCCTGCAAGTTGCCACGATGAGACACGAGTTTGGAGATCGCATCTGATGTTTAGAGCAACCTAGATGTGCATCTATAAAAGGAGCTCTACTAAAAAAGAATGATCGGGAAGTAGATGAAGATGACATGTCTGGACTAGAGGATGGTCCACCTGATCCTTTTGTACGTCCACCACAGAGGAGACATGATCCTCTAGGAGAAACTCCTTATCATAAGTAAAGGGCTTTAACATCAACATAATTATGATATCAAACTAATACCTCATATTTTTTTAGGGAAAGTAAATTCAGAAATTTATTTGGCAGAGTATACTTTAACATATATTTGAACTTTATGGATATGGAGAGCGTAAGAAAGCCGATGTTGCAGGTTCACAACTTACAGACAATTACTTTCATGGTGGGACAGAAACGTGGAAAAGAGAAAGAGGCAACGTTTTGCACTAGTATCAACATGGAATGACATGAAATACCTTGTACGACTTACGTAACTTCCAAAAAATTATCATAAAGACTTACTGATAGTAAGATTTTTACTGTCAATTCCTATTACACTATCATGTCATTGTAGTATAAATAGCTGTCAATCCAATCAGGTGAGCTATTAACCACTCTAGATGCAATTGGGTCTACTAATTCAAGCCAAGTAAATTAAAAGAGGGTTGTTAACTAACAATACTAAATAAACAAAACATGCTGGAAGTAAAACATGACAATAAAGCTATTATGCATTCTATTAAGGAAAACCGAAGGGTAAACAACAAGTAATCGAAAAAGAAACAGGGGAAAAGATGGTACTAAAATGCAATAAGGAAGAACAGTTCCTAAGGATGGGGGGGGGGGTAATTGACTGGTGATCCTCCCTGAACTACCTAGGTGTCTAACATACCTCAAACAAGAGTTATCCCTAGACAACATATTCATAAACAACCAAATTCAATCTCTTGACAGATAATCTCAAGCTAAGCAATATCCAAACCTAACTCTCGTTAACGGAACACGACCTAGCAGGCATGAAGAAACAATCTGTTAAAGCCAATAAACACCCTAGACAACCAATCTCTTGGGCTAGGAACATAAATTTATGAAATCACCTTGTCCATGCATTTCATCAGACAACTTTTGAGTACGAAAATGCCTAACTTCAGATTTCATTCGACTAGAAGGAAATAAGCAATAAGAACAATGAAGCATAAGGGATTTATGAACAATCAAGCGTAGAAACCTACGAGAAACAAGAATTCAACACTAATCTACCACATCCTTTGAAACATGGGAAACTACTCACTATACATGGTGACTATGAAATCATAAAACTCAGAAAACAAAACTACTAAACAAAACACCAGAATCAAAAGTCAACTCTTAAAAACAGTAAGAGCAACAAATCAGAAAATCAGAAGATGATGATCAAAAGTTGGATAATTAGAAATCAGGAGGTGATGATCAAGAACAATAAAAACATAAACCTAGAAAAAATGGTGATCATAAACAACATGAACATAAACTATGAAAATCTAAATGGGTGTGATACTAGCAGACTAGATGCAATAAATGCTTCTACTTCAAGCAAATATGAAAATGGAGGTTTCTAACAATTCCTAAGTGAGAAGAGAATGCATAGAACTAAAAAGCAGAAACATATTCAAACATGCATAAAAAACTAAAAAAGGATGAAAGGTAAAAACAAAGAAAAAGCAGAAAGGGTAGAGATGCCATCAAGTATAAAGCAGCTCCTGAGGACAAGGGTAATCGACTAGAGATCCATCCCGATCTACCTAAGCACCTAACATACCTCAAACAATGAGCTACCCCTAGATAGTAGATTCATATGCAACAAAGTCAAATCCCTTGATAAATGGAATCATCCTAAGCAATCACCAGACTAACTCCCGTTAACGGTACACTACCTAGTAGGCATTAGGAACCAATCTACTAAAGCCAATAAGCACCCTAAACATCTAATCCCTTAGGCTAGGATGTGCAAATCCCTGAAATCACCATGATCAGGCATTCCATTGAACACTTTTTGGGTGCTGGAATGCCTAAAACCAGATCTCAATTGGTGTAAAAGAAATCAACATGAAGAACAATGAAACAGAAGGGATCCATATGCAAACAAGCTTAGGTACTTAGGTAAGATCAGAACATCAACACTAGTCTATCCCATCCTCAGGAACTTAAGGAAACTACTGACTGCACATGGGTATGAAAGCAGGAAAAACAGAAATCATAACTTCAAAACCCAACATCATGATCAAAAGTCAAACTATGAAAAAACAGCAAGAACAGCAACCCAGAAAATAAGAACAGCAATGAAACAATAACAAACAGAAGAAAATGATCAAAGCTAAAACAGAAGATTAAAAGCTTAAGAACTTAGATCCATATGCACCGGATAGAACACAACCCTAAATTATGCAAGAAAGTAAAAGAAAACAGAAGATCAGCATAAAAGCTTAAAAGGATTATGGGTTTTGCATCAAGAACACTAAGAACATCAAAGGAAAAATTGAGAGAAAAGAAACCTAAACAAAAACCTCAAAATGGTAATAAAAACATGACTTTCTAAAAAAGAAGCATTTTAGGGCTTATATAGTGTTTAGGAAAAGCCCTAAAATGCATAAAAGACAAAATAAATCATTGGATTGGGTCTTGGGTCAGGTTTATTCTTGATCCGAGTTGGCCGGGTCGGAGCATGTTTCGCTCGAGCTGAGAAGTGCATGAGATCGAGCCGTGTAAACTTTGTGCCGAGATGAAGGTTGGCTCGATTGCTGGATTGAGCCGAGAGATGTGTTGTGGTCGAGCTTGATCGCTGGATCGAGCCAAAGGGTAGAAATGGATCAAGCTGAGAGAGATGGGGATCGAGTCGGGCCGTTGTGTGGGTTGATCCATAATCGATCCATGAAGAAGTTTGGGATCGAGCCGAACTTGGTATGTTGGTTGAGAGAGATCCATCTTGTCCTTGTATGGATCGAGCCAAATGTAGACGTGGCTTAATCGCCGGATCGATCCGGGCTTGGAGAGTTGGCCGAGGTGGATCGATCCAGAATGTTGTGTGGATTGATCTGGACTTGGATTTGGCTCGATGGGGAGATCGATCCTGGCCTTGTACTGGTTCCATTCCACATTTTCCGCTCCTCTTCTGAATTCTCACAAATATTCCTGAAATCTCCTGAAAGTCCTGAAAAATCTTCAAAATGCATGTATATGCAAATGCTAATGCAAAAATCTCTAAAAATCACAAACTTGATGCTAAACGTCTTATAAAAATGATGAATATATAGAGACATCAACTCCCCCAAACTAAATCATTGCTTGCCATCAAGAAAGTAATTCAGAAGTATGGGTGAGAGGTTTGAAAGTGGGAACTCATAACCAAAACATGCTGCTAACATAGGTAATTTAAATGTCCTGGTTACTAGTTCTAGAATGCAGTCCTAAGCTCATCCTACTTAAAAAACCTTAGCCATACTTATCACAGTTCATCACACACCAATTCCAACTTCTACAATGCATTCAAATTCGTTTGCCCCTTTATTATTCATTAATCAGGAACCATGGATCAAGTCATGTGCTTTCAATAAACTCATTTGGTCAAGGACATGTTAAGGAGTAAAAATGACCCCTTTATACAATGGTTAATGATTCAGAATAAGGGTTCTCTCAAAAAGGAATGAGCTTTAGCAGAAGGCAAAAGGTAGGAACACTTAGATGCATACATAAATAGAACCCCATCTACCCAATGCTAATGAAACCCAAGTTTCCTGATTCTACCTAATAGTAGGTCCTAAAATCTACCCTTTTGAAACTCAAAGTGATCCAACTTATTCACATTTTCACTTTCTCATCTTTTCTTTGGTTACACTTTGGAGAAGCTTCTTTCTTAAACCGCTAATAGGTGTTTCAAGAACTTACTTACGCAAAAACTTATGACTTTCGAACTTTTCATTTATACTATCTTTTGGGTTTTGCCCTTTTGAATTCATTGTCATATACTTTTTATTAATCTGCACTAGCCATACTTCTTTTGCATACCATTGTTCCCTCAAAAAATCTACTAGCATATTCTGATTCTTTTTCCATTCCTCTCCTAAGGTTCTTACTTAACTTTTCCTTTTACCAGCTACCAATACCCGTTCATTCATTTCCACCCAAACCAACATCCAAAATTGAAAGACACCTAGTCCTATCTAGTCCAAAAAGCATGGACCAGAACTACATGAGACTCTATTCGTGTCAGTTCGAACCTAACACGTTCTACCAAGCTCATTCCATAAAAGACCTGCCACTCAGTAATAAATTAAGGGTTTGAAAGAAGGCAATGTTCAAGGGTGGGAAATCTACTTGGGTTAACAAGAATGCTAAAAGGTAGAAGATAACCCAAATATGTATATACTATCCATGAGTTCATATTCAGCACACAAAAACATTATAATTATACATTCAAATTCAAGTTCTAATAGATAGGAGCAAACTTCAAATCACAGCATGCTTCAGGAGATAAGTGATCATGCAAGTTCACATTCCAAACAAGGTGCAGTTTTACTTCAGACAATTTCAAAATGCATTAGACAACTAATAACCATGGCACTAACACTTTCTGAGAAAACAACATACTTACAAGGTTATCATCTTCCTAGTTCCCTATGCATAGGCAACTACATGAAATTTCAACTACAATGACACTCTGTTTTTGAAGGATAATTTTCAAAAAATGTTCAAATTTTTATGGTTTTTACATGCTAATAGATGCTTTGTATGGTATGAAAAAGTTGGAGATAAAGGAAAAATCATGAAATTTCATTAGTGATAATCCCCTGAATCCTCCCCAAAATCTGAATGACACAGTCTCTATGTAATCCAAACTCGAAGGAACATTCAGGAGGATGATAAGCAACAAGGATAAAAAAGCACACTTATGGAAACGGAAAGCGGAAAATGGAAAGCACACATGTGAATGAAAACGGATTATACAATGGCAGGTTGGATGGAGATGGACGTCAGTTACCCTAGTTGGGCTATTAGTCATCTAGATAGAGGGTCAAAAAGGAGTCCACACCAGTTCCCATAGGTGTCATTTGTGAGATGATCGCCCTTAAGTTGTAAATCTCATGGCAGAACTTGAGATTTTCAGCTCTATCGAAAGCAGTCCACATGCGGTTTGGGAGTAGGAAAACTCCTTGGTTGAGGAACGTCAACTGGAACAGATAGCAAAATTGGGAGTTCAAGTTCCCGATTATTAACCGTGTTTTCGTCAGGTAGTTCATGTCCATTAGTTTTGATGGCAAAGAAGTTCCACCACGTGGTCCCTGAGTATACTTGAAAATGGGTGTTATCCACCCCCAATGCTTACTTCGGGTCTCATCATTCCTCATGTGCCCTAGTTGGGTGTTTTTGAACGTCAACAATTGCTCTAAGAATAGTTTGAGGGGGCAAGGTCTTAGCTCGGAGATGCGATGAAATAAGTTATTTCTATGCAAAGAGTGGCAAATGTGCTCATGGTGACCCATGCGTAGGTAGTTCATTTCTTCAGCAATTACGATGTTGGTGTCTTTTCTAGCATATAACGAATTAGCTAAGATTTGCTGCACATATATGATAGTTGGGTGGCGAATGCTCGAGCTTTTGGGCCGTTCGGGCTCAAAGTTGGTGGTCGCTATTTCATCCCAAACGAACTCTACCTCCTCCTAAGCATCGACGAATCTGTATGGTTGGTACTTCCTGCAGTTGAAACCATAGATACCCTATAGTTTCCCGAAAGTTAATTTGTTGGTTTTTCCATCCAAGTCCTTAAAGGTTATAAAGCCCCCAACAGTCATATCAGCTTCAGCATCATAAGAGTAGGTAGCCTCCAGAGATGCTAGGAACATGCAAGTTGGGTCTTGGTAGGCCTCATGATTCATGGTGAGCATGCTGGATATCCTCATTTTCCCCAGTATTTCTTGGACTTCTTCCAGGATGCCAAGGGTGCTCAGAGTCTCTGTATATGGAAACCTTGATCATATGAAGTCTAATTGCATCAGCCTACCATAAATTTCTTCAACCAATTGTTCATGTGAACTGCTTGGCATTCCTCTATATGAAATTGTACCTATATCAAGTTCGAAAACAAACATTTAGAACTTAAACTTTGAAAAAGGATAATTAGAGAAGTCTAGTTCATGTATTAGGAAGTTTATGAACCAAAAGTTTCAGAAATCTAGGAATTCAAGTTAAAACTGAATTGCTTGCGATTGAAAACCGTTTCAAAGTTTAGAAAAAATTTAAGAATTAAAGGACTGAAACCGATTTGGGCGATGCTTTAAAACTTCGGGAGGGTTTTGGAGAGACTTGATGCGATCACGAAATGATAAATGAGTGTGAAGTGTTTAGAGTGATGAGAAGTTAAGAGATGAAGAACTCCCTTATATAGGCTTCTTGGTCGATAAAGGTGGTGGTAGTGAGGAGTGGTGAGTGGAGATATGTCGGTGAGGTTCAAAGGAGTGTTATGTGGAGGATGTTTAAAGAGGAGACATGGCAGTGATGGAAGTGTAAGAGATATGTTTGGGAATCTTGGAAAGGTGAGAGGGCACTTCTTTGGCATGAGGTGGGTGGTGGGCAAGTGGTGAAGTTTGGCTTGATTTGAAGGATTTGGCTCGATTTTGACATGCTCAAAAAATAGCTTAATTGGACTTTTCTTGCCTCGAAGGTGCTTGAAGATGGCTTGATCAAAGCCTTTAAGAAGTGGCTCGGTCTAGCCTTTGAGCGTTTGGCTCGATCCTCTTGTTTCGGCTCGATCGTGGACAAAAGTGAGCTCGATCATGAGTTTGTTGCGGCTCCACCATATCGAGCATGGCGCGATCAAACATAGAGGATGGATCGAGCACTTATCAAGCCATTGAAGTCGGCTCGATCGGACCATGATAGTTGGATCAATCCGAATGTAACATGGCTTGATGGTTTTTAAACACGTTGTCCGGGTTTGATCAAGGAGGTCCGAGCTAATCCACTTCTCATTTTTACTCAATTGTAAAGTCCAAAATGTATCCCCTAGGGTAACTTTGTAGGATTGAATGTTAGGATTAACTTTGTAGGATTGAATTTGTTAGGTTCTTAGGCTAAATTTGTTCTTAATGCTTGAATTAGGTTGATCACCTAGTTCATGATTATATGTCGATAAATACAAAGAGATTTGATTTAGAAACCTGACCTATTTTAGATGTATAAGTGTTTTTACTTGTGAGAGTATTTTTTTAAATGCTTATGAACAATTGAATCTGATTNAATTTAACTCAGTCGAACCACGGGAACATATTCCGATCCATTGGAACATAATCCCGAGGTTAAACGAGATAATTCCAGAGATAGGAGAGGAAGAAGCTAGGATCGTTGTATGAGTTGCTTAATTGTACAAACATAAAACGAAAATATACAACGCATAATAATCGACTTAAAAGAA